>VMDO01024937.1:0-28955 GCA_007922755.1 Pedetes capensis | reverse complement strand
AAGCCTCGAGTGGCAGTAGTGAAAGATTCTACAGGGAAAATATTAAATGATGCAGGAAACATCAAAAGAAGATGGGAAGAATACACAGAGTCATTATACAAGAAAGAACTGGTAGATGACCAACCATTCCAAGAGGTTGCATATGAAGAGGAACCAATGGTGTTGAAGGATGAAGTGGAAGCTGCCTTGAAAGAACTGGTGAAACACAAGGCTCCAGGAAATGATGGAATACCAATAGAGATGTTTCAACAAACAGATGCAGCAATGGAGGTGTTAACATGTTTGTGCCAACAGATTTGGAAAACAGCTACTTGGCCAACTGACTGGAAGAGATCCATATTTGTGCCTATTCCCAAAAAAGGGGATCCAACTGAATGTGCAAACTATCAGACAATATCATTAATATCACACACCAGCAAAATTCTACTAAAGATCATTCAGAAGCAACTGCAGCAGTATATAGACAGGGAATTACCAGAAAATCAAGCAGGATGCAGAAGAGGGCGGGGAACCAGGGACATCATTGCTGACGTCAGGTGGATATTAGCCGAAAGCAGAGAATACCAGAAAGATGTCTATCTGTGTTTTATTGACTATGCAAAGGCATTTGATTGTGTGGATCATAACAAATTATGCATAACACTTCGGAAAATGGGAATACCAGAACACCTAATTGTGCTCATGAGAAATCTGTACATGAACCAGGAGGCAGTTGTTCGAATAGAACAAGGAAACATTGAGTGGTTTAAAGTTGAGAAAGGTGTGCGTCAGGGCTGTATACTTTCACCCTATCTCTTCAATTTATATGCTGAGCAAATAATCCAAGAAGCTGGACTTTATGAGGAAGAACACGGCATCAAGACTGGAGGAAGACTCATTAGCAACCTGCGTTATGCAGATGACACAACTCTGTTTGCTGAAAGTGAAGAGGATTTAAAGCATTTACTGATGAAGATCAAAGATCATAGCCTTCAATATGGGTTGCGACTAAACATCAACAAAACAAAAATCCTTATGACTGAGTCAGCATGCAACTTCACAATAAATGGAGAAAAGATTGAGGTTGTCCAATATTTTGCTTTGCTTGGCTCTATAATCAACACCCATGGAAGCAGCAGTCAAGAAATCAAAGGACGCATTGCTCTAGGAAAAGCTGTGGCAAAAGATCTCTTTAGAGTATTGAAAAGCAAAGATTTCACATTGAAGATGAAGGTGCGTCTGACTCATGCCATGGTATTTTCAGTCACATCATATGGTTGTGAAAGCTGGACATTGAACAAGAGAGACAGAAAAAGAATTGATGCTTTTGAATTGTGGTGCTGGAGACGTCTATTGAATATACCATGGACTGCCAAAAGAACCAACAAATCTGTCCTAGAAGAAGTGCAACCAGAGTGCTCCTTGGAAGCAAGAATGACTAGATTGCGTCTTATGGTATTTCGGACATGTAGTCACGAGAGATCAGTCCCTGGAGAAGGACATCATGTTTGGGAGAGTGGCAGGTCAAAGCAAAAGAGGAAAACCCTCCACCGGATGGATTGACACAGTGTCTGCAACAATGGGCTCAAACATAAATAGGATCATTTGCCTGGCACAGGATCGGCAAGTGTTTCAATCTGCTGTACATAGGGTTGCTATGAGTCGGACTCGACTTGACAGCACCTAACAACAACAACAACAATAACAACAACAATGGAAAGATGCGTGAAATCCACTTCTCCACAAAGTGCTAGGTCCAGGTAATTAAATATGGAGAAAGAATATGAGAAGTCATAGTAGAAAGGACATGCAGAAACTTTCTTAAGACTGTGAAGAAAGAAGTGTTTGGGAGGAAGCAACTGCACAACAGTCCTTGCAACTGGGTCAGTAAGACACTTCATGATAAATGGAGAAACAATTGAGGTTGTCCAAGCTTTTGTTTTACTTGGTTCTATAATCAACCCCCACAGAAGCAGCAGTCAAGAAAACAAAAGATGCATTGCATTGGGAAAAGCTGTTGCAAAAGACCTCTTTATAGTATTAAAAAGTAAAGATGTCACATTAAAAAAGAAGATGTGTCTTACTCATGCTATGGTATATTCAGTCACGTCATATGCTTGTAAAGGCTGGATAGTGAATGAGAGAGACAGGAGAAGAATTGAAGCTTTTGAATTATGGTACTGGAGATAAATATTAAATATACCATGGACTGCCAAAAGAACCAACAGATCTGTCCTAGAAGAAGCACAACCAGTGTGCTCCTTGGGAGAAAGATGGCTAGATTTTGTCTTATGTATTTTGGACATGTTGTCAGTAGGAACCAACCCTTGGAGAAACATATCATGTCTGTGGTGAGTCAATGAAAAATAAGGAAGATCCTCAACTAGATGGATTGACACAGTGTCTGCAACAATGGGCTTAAGCATAAAAAAGATCATGTGCATGACACAGCATTGGATAGTGTTTTCTTCTGTTGTACTTAGATTCACTAAGAATTGGACTCAGCTCAGTGGCACCTAACAACAGGAGCAACTACCACATCACTGAGTGCAAGAGAAGGAGGGATAATGGGAATATTCATCAAGGTGACAGTTTGGCTTGGCTGGGACAGTAAAGATCACCTCCACTATCACTTAGAGGAGTATTGGCCTCCAAATAATACCCATAACAATCAAGTAGATCCTGAGAAACACAGAAGGGTCTTAGGGAGCTACAGAAGCCCACAAAGCCTTGTTGTTGTTGTAAGGTGCTGTTGCATCCTGTCTGACTCATAGCAATCCTTATAGAGTTTTCAATGGCATATTTCTTTGGGATTGCCTCAGGAGTGGATTGCTGTAGGGATACGGCCTAGAAAGGAAGGAAAAGGACACAGCTCTGAATCTGAGTGGCTTGAGGCTTATCTAGCCCACTTCGAGGCCAGACCTCACATCACCCTGTTTGGCCCTTCAGGATGGCTGGTTAGCCAGAGACAGGTAAGATTCCTCAGGGGAGGAACAACATAAGACAGGCACAGTCACAGAAGAGTCATCAAGAGAGCTAACGGCTCACCGAACTTAAGTCACGAGGCCGAGGCAAAGTGGCCAAAATGGTCCCTAATGGCTTGCTGTAGACACATCGATTGTAGCCTTGAGACTGAGCCCATGAGGCCTAGCCCATGTGGTGAAGCAAGATGCCCCCCAACCAACACAGCCAGAGTGTGTCCTTCCTTGAACTTCAGGCTACCTCACATCACCTGATGTCACCTAATTGGTTAACCCAGAATGCCATAGAGATGTCACGGATTCTGATTGTTCCATAAGGGTTTATAAGCACGGTATGCAGGCAATCTCTCACATGCCCATTCCATCGGATCATCATGGAGAGGAGAGGTCTTCAGAAGCAGCCACCAAGAGCAGCCTTCAGGGAGAGGAGAGCAAAGAGAACCTTCCCAGAGAACATTCAAAGAGCCGGAGTAGCTGTAATCGTAAATCTGAGTCGTCTCTCTGGAGGCTTCTCAGAGTGGCTGTGAGAATAATTCTCCAGGAAGATCTGAGCTATTCACCATTTCGGAGAGCACCCTTGTGAGCTATAACACTTAAGAGCTGTAACAATAAAGTCAAGAGCTGTTTCCAGAAGACCTCTTGGAGTCCTTCTTCACTCCACCACACTCACCCAATCACATGAGTCACCAGAGAGTGTGTGTGGAGCTCTGAGTCCAGACCCACTTGAGAGGAGCCCCACAGGTTGCCATGTCCTTCTCCCATTTTTGCAGTGCTAGGAATTGAACTCAGGACCTCAGAGACTGCGGAGTGGAGCTCTACCAACTGAGCTAAATCCCAGCCCCCACAAAGCCCAGGAATCTTCATTTTCAGAAATCACAGCATGAATACACTCTCTGACTGAGCTATCACCTCCAAAATTCCTTACAATCTATGGTGTGTGTCCATTAGCAGAAATCAATCTCCAACTAGGTGGATAATCCTAATATTTCTATTGCAGTAACATATGCATAACATAAAATTTATCATAGCAACCATTTTTCATTTTTTTAATTAAGTGGCATTAAGTGCATTTTCATTGCTGCTGTCCATATCCAGGATTTTTTCATGATTCCAGCCTGAATCTACGTATCCACCAAGTTAAAACTTCATAGTACCCTTTTGTACTAGACCCTCATAACCACTATTGCATTATCTGTCTCTATGAATTTCATTATCCTGGGTACCTCATACAAGTGGAGCAAATACAACTTTTATCTGTTTGTGTATGGCCTTTCTCATTCACATTAATGTTCATAATCATGTGGGAGTTTTGTTTTCTTTTTTGTTTTTCAGTAGTAGAGGGTTGAGCCCAGGGCCTCACAAATGCTAGACAAATGCTCTACCACTGATCTATACCTTCCAACCTCCTTTTAAAATTATTTATTTACTTATTTATTTTAATTTTATTTAATTGATTTATTTATTTTGCAATACTGGTTGAGTTGAATCTCGGGCCTCACACATGCTAGGCAAACACTCTACCACTGAGCTGCACTCTCAGCCCATTGGATATAGAAACTTGGGGCAAGAGAGAATATGCAGGAGGACAAATAGATAGACTGAGAACCTGGAAAGGAAGAAGTTGGGAATGGAGATAGGTGAAAAGGATGTGTTGGGCCTCTCTGACAAACCCAGTGCTATAATTTGGATATTGAACATCCCCCAAAGGCCCATATGTTGAAGGCGTGGTCTCCAGCCTGTAGTGCTACTAGGAGGTGGGCAAACCTTTCAGAGGTGAAGCCAATTGGGAGTAAGTTAGGTCATTATATGCTGGGATATTGGGACCCCAGCCCTTTCTCTCTTTCTTTGCCTCCTAGCCACCATGAAGTAACAAGACCTCCTCCACCATTCACTCCAAGCATACTGTACTGTTTTATCATAGGCCCAAAGGGATGGGGCCAAGTGACTATATCCTGAAACCTCTGAAACCATGAGATAAAATAACCTTTCTCCCACTTACATTGTGTATCTCAGGCATTTTGTTGCCGTGATGAAAGTCTAACTAAAACAAAGTGATTAATGCAGAGCCCTAAACTTTTGATCATGAAAGGAGTCTCTTATTTCACTTAAAATGATATCCATTTTCTTGAAAAGTCATAATTTTGTCCATCTTTATGGTTGAATTGAACTCTATGGTATATATATGCCACCCTTTTTTTTATCTATTCAATAAACCAGATCAAGAAAGGCAAACATCACATTTCCTCTCACATATGAATGCTAGATTTCAACATAGAGTCAATATTTTAATATATACATCACAAAAGTAGAAAGGGTACTATGTAGGGGGAGAAAGTGGACTAAAGAGAGTAGGGGAAGTGGTAATAAGAAAGGGTAATGGGAGGAAAGGAAGAGAAATACCATGTTTTGCTCTCAAAGGCAGAATCTGTATTGAAAAAGATATACATGTGCATGCACACACATGCACACACACAAAGAAGACATGCAAGCAGAAGTAGACCATTGGTGAGGAGGAAGGGGATCAGAAGTGCAGAGATGAGTCATGAGAGAGTAATGGGTGAGGTAAACATGAGTGATGTACATTGATATGAAAATGTGGAGATGTCATAAAGAAAGTTGCACACTTACTAAAAAATACTAATAAAAATGTATTTCTATATCCTTTATATTTAAATGACAGATTTTTTTGGAAATAAAATGTTCGGTTCATATTTTATTTCATTTAATTTTCAAAAACATCTCTCCATTGTTGCCTTGCTTTCTAATATTTTGTTTGTATAAGCTGTTTGTCCTCTTTATGTGCAGACTTGAGAACTTTATGCTTATCCTAAAAATATAACAATGGTAATAGAATATGTCTTGTTGTTGTTGTTAGGTGCCATCGAGTCGATATCCGACTCATAGCAACCCTCATAGGGTTTTCAATGGCTGACTGATTCGGGATTGCCTTGGGAGTGGATTGCCAGACCCTTCTCCCATTTTTGTGGTGCTGGGAATTGAACTCGGTACCTCAGAGACTGCAGCGCAGTGCTCTACCAACTGAGCTAAATCCCTGCCACCTGGGCCACGGTGGTGAGAGCGCCGAATCCTAACCACTAGACCACTAGGGAAGAATATGTCTTAGAGTTGTTCATTCTGAGCTAACTTTCTGACGTATGTGGTGAGCCATTTCCATTTCAATATGGAGGTGTAGGTCTTCTTTAAAATGTATTTCTTAAGACATATAGTTCTAAGTTTCAGTTCTGTTCTGTTGTCTTTTGCTTCTTTAGGGACTCTGCTAATACAAATGTGACTCTTTACATGTTTGACATCTCCACTACTTTCTCTGTGACCTGCTTACCCTATTTATGTCACTTTCATTTTCCTGATTGTTTTCCCTGTTGTTCTTCAATATTCCTTATTAAGTTTTCACTTAAATCTGTTCTTTCTTGGGAATCTTGCGGAGATAATTTTGTCGTGTCTGAATCCTTTCAAATTCCTTCCTGCTTCTTGTCCACATTTGTGTTCAAGTTTTGAATTTCTGGTTTAAGTGGTGTTTTGTGGGGGGATGCGCGTATTTTGTTTGCTTTGTTTTATCTTTGAGACAGGGTCTTGTTAGAGGGTAATAGGCAGAAAGAAAGAGAATAGAGGGCCCTGCCTCCTCTCACCTCCCAGTTTAGCTATGTATGTCTCCGAGAACATTGGACGGACATTTCTAATGCCACATCCTGGCACTTTTCCTTCTAAAATCCTGCTTAACTCTTCTGCTTAACTCTTCTGTTCTCTAGTTTCTTTACTTTCTCTTATACTGATTCACCCTGGGAACACAGGTTTTTCCAAGTTCCTTTGCAGATCGTCTTAAGCTTCTCCGGTGCCTTAGTTTTCCCTGTGATTTTTTTCCTTAAAGGTGTACTGTCCTTAATAAACCTTTTCTATATGCTTTACTAGGGGCTGGGATTTTGCTCAGTTGGTAGAGCGCCACTCTACAGTCTCTGAGGTCCTGAGTTTGATTCAGCACCACGTAACTGGGAGAAGGATGTGGAAATCCACTTCCAAGGCAATCCTGAAACAGTCAGCCATTGAAAACCCTACAAGTATAGCTGTGAATTGGCACCTAACAACAACAACAATATTCTCTACTATAACTTCTGTATTAGGTATAAATTCTTTTATATTTTGAACACAGGAACCGAGGCTTTGCAGCCAGGTTCCCAGACTCATGCCCGAGACCCACCTACCCATGGTCCCCATGTTTCCCCAACCACTGGTCTTGCTGTGTAACCCAGGTTGACCTGGAACTTTTTTATAATGGCCTTGAGCTTGTGTCTATCCTCCTGTATCAGCTACCCTGAGTACTGAGGCTACAGGCGTGTGCCAGCAGGCCCAGCATGTTTCATATCCTTAAATGCTTATTTGAGTATATTTAATGTTCTCTGGAGTGCAATGCATTTTGTTCTTAATCATGGATATTTTTTGAGAGGTAAGCCTAGGGAGGTTTCTACATTTACTTTCTATGGAATGTTTCATGATCTCCAGTATTTCTCAAAAAATTGTATTCTATTATTGGTCATTTTTATGACTTTAAGAAGCATTCCACTACAATTAATGACACCTTTTCTGTCAGGTGAGCAAAGTCCAGGTAATTTAGCAGGGTTTGGGTAGAACATTGTGGAAGGTTCTGTGTTCTGTGACTTTGAGTTTCTTTTTTGACCTGTGGGACTCCAATTATTCACTTTATTTTTCTTTTCACCATCAAATTGCCAAAAGACTTTTTGTCATTCTCCTTTCCCTTTTCTTTCTCCCCTAAACAATCCCTGAGGAAACTGTCCCTTTAAATTATGCTGGCTATTTTAAATCCAGTTCATCTTTTCAATTACATACTGGACCGTTAAATGCCTGCCAGGAATCTTAAATGACAGCACCCAACAACAACAACAACAACACCTCATCCTGACTTCTGCTCTGATCTGCATAGATACCTTTTTAGTACTTTTAGTTTTAGGGTGGATTTGATCTTTCTGTTGATTGCTCCAACTATCCCTATATTGGAGTCTCTCCTGTATCCTCCAAAGAGTGTTTCTGGTTGGATTTTGCAAAGCTTTTGGCTTTGATTTTGGTGGAGAAGGGCAATAGTATGTGATACCACAACTCTGAGATTTGTTGCTTTTTGTCTTTCTACTCTCAATTAAATGCTCCAGTATTCCCATGCTTTGCAATATCAGTTGACTTATACATAATTATACATTTGACAATCTGTCTTTAGGTAAAGATGAGAAGCATGACATTGCCTAGACATTTCTTTGTTGCAGAGTTAGTCCATATTACCTGGGAAAGAGATTTGGGGACATTGTTTATCCATCTCCCTCCCCTGCCCCTTGTCTTCAGCTACACAAAAGCCCATGGAAACTGCTCTCTGAAATAACATGGATAAAAAAGACAGCAAAAGACATGAAAGCAGAAAAAAAAATAGACCAAAAAACTAAGTGTGTGAAATGTCATGGGTCAATTGATGGAGAAGCCATTTTTCTTGCTTCTACTACATTGCTCCCCTAGATCTCAAAGTGACCCAGGAAGTGGATCTCATCATCCAGACACAGACATGACTTCAGATGCAGGTATGGGGCTCTGGTTCTCTCAACTTAGTAAGCAATGGGACACACTATTTCTAAGGAAGGCAGCCTTTTCTGAGGAATGCTGGAGCCAGATGTGTCTTTTGATTTCTTGACTGCTGCTTCCACGAGTGTTGATTATAGAACCAAGTAAAGCAAAATCCTGGACAATCTCAGTCTTTTCTCCATTTATCGTGTAGTTGTGTACTGGCCCAGTTGTAAGGATTTTTGTTTTGTTGATGTTGAGGCACAATCCATACTGAAGGCTGTGTTCTTTGATTTTCATCAGTAAATGTTTCAAATCCTCTTCACTTTTAGCAAGCAGAATTGTGTCATCTGCATAAGACCTCTGTATATCTTCCTCCAATCCTGATGCTACGTTCTTCCTCATAAAGTCCAGCTTCTTGGATTATTTGCTCAGCATATAAATTGAAGAGATATGGTGAAAGTATACTGCCCTGACACACACCTTTCTCAACTTTAAACCAGGTAATGTGTTCTTGTTCTATTTGAAAAACTGCCTCCTGGTTCACATACAGATTCCTCATGAGTACAATTAGGTGTTCTGATATTCCCATTTTCCAAAATGTAAACTATAATTTGTTATGATCCACACAGTCAAATGCCTTTGCATAGTCAATAAAACTTAGACATCTTTCTGATATTTTCTGCTTTCAGCTAATATCCACCTGACATCAGCAATGATGTCCCTGGTTCCCTGCCCTCTTCTGAATCCCTCTTGATTTTCTGACAATTCCCTGTCTAAATACTGCTGCAGTCACTTTTGAATGATCTTTAGGAAAAATTTTCTGGTGTGTGATATTAATGATATTGTCTGATAGTTTCCACATTCAGTTAGATCCCCTTTTTTTGGGAATAGGCACAAGTATGGATCTCTTCTAGTCAGTTGGCCAGGTAGCTCTTTTCCACATCTCTTGGCATGAATAAGATAACACCTCCAGTGCTGCATCTGTTTGTTGAAACATCTCTATTGGTATTCCATCAATTCCTGGAGCCTTGTATTTTGCCAAGTAGAGTTTACCTTAATGATGGGAATGGAGTAAAGCCCTAGGGACCTCCATTTCCTGATGTGGCATAACTCAAAGTGAGAAAGAATAACTATAAACATGTATTAATAATTGGAACATGGAATGTACATAGTATGAATCTAGGAAAATTAGAGGGCTGGGATTTAGCTCAGTTGGTAGAGCGCTGCGCTGCAGTCTCTGAGGTCCCTAGTTCAATTCTCAGCACCACAAAATGGGAGAAGGACATGGTAACCCACTCCCAAGGCAATCCTGAAACAGTCAGCCATTGAAAACCCTATGAGGGTTGCTATGAGTCAGACTCGACTCGATGGCACCTAACAACAATAAGGAAAATTAGAAATTATCAAAAATGAAACAGAGCACATAAACAGCAACATTCTAGGCATCAGTGAGCTAAAATGTACTGGCATGGGCCTTTTTGAATCAGATAATCAAATTATCTACTATGCTGGAAATGACAGGTTAAAAAGAAAGGGGGTTGTAGTCATCATCAAAAAAGACACCTCAAGATCTGCCTGAAATATAGTGCTGTCAATGATAGAATAATATCCATATGCCTATAAGGAAGGCCAGTTAATGTGACTATTATTCAAATTTATACATCTACCACTAGTGCTACAAATGAAGATAAGGATGATTTTCACCAGCTTCTGCAATCTTAAATAGATTGAACATGCAATCAGGATATACTGATAATTACTGGTGACTGGAATGTAAAGTTGGAAACAAAGAAGAAGGCTCAGTAGTTGGAAAATGTAGCCCTGGTGACAAAAACAATTCTGGAGAGATCACATGATAGAATTTTGTCAAACCAATGACCTTTTCATTGCAAACATATTTTTTTCACCAACATAAACAGCAACTGCTCACATGGAATTCACCAGATGGAACATACTGGAACCAAATAGACTACATTTGTGGAAAGAGATAATGGAAATGGTTACTACCAGAAGTCAGAACAAGATCACATGCTGATTGTGGATCTGACCACTAAATGCTCATATGCAAGTTCAAACTGAAACTAAAAAAATTATGACAAGTGTACAAAAGCCAAGGTATGACTTTGTATATATCCCATCTGAGTTCAGAGACCACCTCACCAACATGTTTGATGTGTTAGACAGTAATGATAGAAAACCAGATGAGTTGTGGCCTGACATCAAAGATATCACTCATGAGGAAAGCAAAGGTTATTAAAAAGGCAGGAAAAGATAGAAAAGATCAAATTACATGTCAAAAGAGACTCTGAACCTTGCCCTTGAACATTAAGCAGCTAAACTAAAAGAAGACATGATGAAGGAACTAAACAAAAGATTTCAAAGGGCATCTTGAGAAGACAAAATCAAATATTATAATGATATGTGCAAAGAGCTGGAGATAGAAAAAGAAAAGGGAAGAGCACACTGTTTTTATCGAGCTTAAGGAATTGAAGAAAAAATTCAAGCCTTGAGTGGTAATAGTGAAGAATTCTACAGGGAAATATTAAACAGCACACAGGAAACATCAAAAAAAGATGGAAGAAATACACAGAGAAAAGAATTGGTGGATGACCAATCATTTCAAGAAGTTGCATATTATCAGGAACCAATGGTACTGAAGGATGAAGTGGAAGCTGCCTTGGAGGAATTGGTGAAATTAAGGCTCCAGGAATTGATGAAATACCAATAGAGATGTTTCAGCAAACAAATGCATCACTGGAAGTGCTAACTTTGAAACAGTATCCATCAGTTTTAGGCCCCCATCTACTCTTATTCCTTCCCATCTAGGACACTGTGTACTTGGGCGTTCTCATTCAATTATCCACCTCGCTTCCTTCCAGGTACCCTCTATTCTTTGGTTCCCTTTTGGAGCTCATAAAAACACAGGATTATGCTATCTTCCAGCCCTAAACTGTGTTCTCCTGTCTGAGGCTGGGAGCACCAGGCTCCGCTTTGAGCCTCCATCTCCACATCCATCCATCAGGCAAAACAAAGGCAAATCACTAGTCAGACTAAGGAAAACTTGAGCCACATCATCTACTCTGTCTGGAAATGGACAGGGAGACAATCTTCCACCCAGTCATGTGCATCAGAACCTGTAAACATCAACTAGAGCTAGGAGTTAAGATCAGGCCCCCAGTGTTCATCAGCTCTTGGCATTCCCTCCAATCACACAGCCTTCCATGTAAAGCATAATCTAATGTAGATTAAGAAGTACACTTTGAGGCTATCACTAACCACTTCCTCACATCAAAGGATGACATTATTGAGTCCGAGAGAGGAAGATAAAGGGCTTTCATAATCAGAGTACTGTGTGGCCATGTGGACCCTAGAACTAAGATACACAGTTAACTTTTTACTAAGGTCACATTAGCTGGCCAGTTGATCTAGGCCGTGGAAGATGGTCCACGGGATAGAGAAATACATTGCAGAGCAACAGAATAGCCCATTGTTGTTGTTGTTAGGTACCATTGAGTCGGTATCTGACTCATAGCGACCCTACATACAACAGGTGAAACACTATTGTCAGTGCTTCTCTGCTGTTCTTAGGGTTTTCAATGGCAGATTGATTTTTGGGAGTGGGTTGCCGGGTCCATCTCCCAAGCCTGCAGCACCTGGTGTTCCCAGGCTGTCTCCCATCCAAGTACTAACCAGGCCTGACCCTGCCTAGCTTCCGAGATCTGACAGGATAAGATGCCACAGGGCTACTGCTGCAGGCTGACAGCCCATAGTAAAACATTAAAGCAAAAGTAGTGTAAATTGGAGAAGATGCTGTAGATGGAAGTGATGTAGCTAGGGTGGTCTGTTGCAAATCTAAACATAACCTATTCTCTGTGGATTATTCAGCACACTCCTCCTCACAATTTAATTATCTAAACTCTGTGTGTTGTATCTCTAAACTTAGATGACTTTTATAAAACCTTTGAGCCTCTTTCTTATAAGAAGGAATGAACTGCTGGGCACGGTGGCGCACGCCTGTAATCCCAGCAGCTCAGGAGGCGGAGGCAGGAGAATCACAAGTTCGAGACCAGAGGCAGTCTGCGTAATTTAGCGAGACCCTGTCTCAAAAAATAAAAAAATGGGCTGGGGGCACAGCTCAGTGGTCCAGCACTTGCAAAGCATGCAGGCGGGAGGCCCTGGGTTCAACCCCTAGTACCGCCAAAAAAAAAAAAAAAAAAAAAAGAAAGAAAGAAAGAAAAAGGAATAAAGGAGTCCTTAATCTCTCCAGTTCCTTCATTTAGTAGAAGCTCAGTTGGTCAAGCACCACTCTGCACATTCTGAGGATCTGAGTTCGATCCCCAGCACCTCAAAAATGGAAGAAGGATGTGGCAGTCCACTCCCCAAAAAACAATCCCAAAACAATCAGCTATTGAAAACCCTGTGAGAGTTGATATGAGTCAGAGACTACTCAAAAGCACCTAACAACAACAATAGCAACAATGGAATCAAAGCCTAAAAATCGGAGTTTTCCTAGATTTGTTAGCAAATCCACTGTGTTTTGGGAAACTGAAATCTAAACATAATGATTTTTTGAGTCTGGGTTTAATGATCAATGAAATGTTAAAACTGTGACAGGGATTCATGCATTTAACACTATTTTCTCCCCTGACCTCCTTTTTATACCCTTTGCTGGCCTTTCTATTGGGATGTCCAGAATATCTCATTGATTTATAAGAGTACTTCTTACATAAAAACAATTCACAGCTGGGTGTGGTGATGCATTTGGGAGGCTGACTCAGTCTGAGCTACACAGAAATTTCCAAATCAGTCTAAGCTACATAGCCAGCCTGTGTGCCTCTACAAAAAGAAGGGAAAAAAAGGGGGGAGGGGGAAGATAGGAAAAATATTCATCATTTTCTCACAAATGCTTAATTAATACTTGGGTGAGCTGTTAACTATTAATTTCCTTTGCTTTACAATGTATTAACTTTGCAAGTATTTTTAATTTTTATAAAGCCAATACTTTGTTGGTCTCTAAAAATATATATATACACACATCCTCCTTTATTGTGGTACTATTCACAACAGCCAAGATATGGAATCAGCATATATGCCCATCAATTGCTGAATGAATAAAGAAAATATGGTATATATACACAATGGAGTTTTATTCAGCTATAAAGAAGAATGAAATTATGTCATCTGTAGGAAAATTGATGGAATTGGAGATCATCATGTTCAGAAAAATAAGCCAGACTCAGAAAGACAAATATTACATGTTTTCTTTCATATGTTTGATCTGGATTTAAACAAGAATAAGACATGAAAGTAGAAGGGGGCCTATTTGGGAAGAAGAAGATGTCCAGTTGGAGAGAGGAGGAAGGAACAAAAAATGGCAATGGAAGGGGGTAAATATGATCAAAGCACATGATGTACATGCGTGAAAATGCCATAATGAGATCTCATTATTTTGTATAATTAATATGAACTAATAAAATGGGAAAAAAGAAAGAAAAACATTTTTCTCTTTTAAAAAAAGTATTTATAAATATCAGTGGAGTATAGAGTAATGTCATTTGATATATCCATCATGCAACTATTAAATCAACTTTGCTTACACATTCATCACCTTGCATGTTTTACAGAACAAGATGAATGAATTAAGAAAAGAAAAAAATAGTATTTTAATTAATATGTAATGACATTCATATGCAACCATGGGTTTTAATCTCATTGATTTGTTTTTCTGGAGGCTGAGCAATCTGCTGACTCTGGGCTCCAGGCCCTCAGTCTCCATGGTAATTCACAGATGATGGGACTTGCTCCTCCACACAGTGAGCTGAGCTACCAACCACCACACCCTCCACAACCTGAACACTCTGCTGCCTAAACTCAGTGAGTTTGTTTCTGACTTTTCCCTCTCCATGACTGCTTCTCATGGCTGTCTCCCACTCAGACTCTAGGGCAATGTGGCCCAGGCTCCCTGAATTGTGATTATTCCTTGTTTACAGTTCCCCAGAGCAGCATATCCTCAAACAATAGGATCCCTCTGAAGATAGCTATTCTCTGCCTATTCAAATATGTTGTTGAATCCTTCTAGTAAATTTCTCATTTTGGATATTGTACTTTCCAGCTCCACATTTTCTTTTGGGTTACTTTTTACAATTTCTATCTCTAAGTTAATATTTATATTTGAAGGCTCATCGTTCACCTTGTTGTTGTTGTTGTTGTTAGGTGCCATCGAGTCGGTATCATAGCGACCCTCATAGGGTTTTCAATGGCTGACTGTTTCGGGATTGCCTTGGGAGTGGGTTGCCAGGCCCTTCTCCCATTTTTGCGGTGCTGGGAATTGAACTTCAGACCTCAGAGACTGCAGCACAGCACTCTACCAACTGAGCTAAATCCCAGCTCATCATTCACCTAGTTTCCTTTAACTATGTGTCCTTAGTTTCCTTTAGGGCTGGGATTTAGCTCAGTTGGTAGAGCGCTGCTCTACAGTCTCTGAGGTCCCGAGTTTGATTCCCAGCACCACAAAACTGGGTGAAGGATGTGGCAATCTACTCCCAAGGCAATCCCAAAAGAGCCATTGAAAACCCTAGGGTCGCTATGAGTTGGGCATGACTTGAGGGCACCAAACAGCAGCAGCAGCAGCAATTTCCTTTAGGTCTTCAAATATATTTAAGGTAGTCATTTTAAATATTTGTGCTCTAATTCCAATGCCTATGCTTCTGTAGGAAGATAATACTCTTAATTTCTTTTTTCTGTTTAGTTCTCATTATTTCTTTACATAGGTTGCAACTGGTGTTGAAAACTATATATTTGGAATATTATGAGGTAGAAATTCTGCAAATTACATCTTCACAACCATAAAACCTAGAGGTGATTTGCCATCTGTTGTTGTTCATGGGGGTTTACTTTGATCTTTTAATTTGTTTATTGTCTTTTCTGATCCATTTTTATAAACTTGATTTTCTTTGATTTGGGTGACCACTAAAGTCTGAAACCATACCTTAGTATTCAACTCATGTTTTGAGACAGTCTCCTTACAGCTTGTTGCCTAGAAAAGTTAAAAAAAAAAAAAAAAAAGTAAAAGAAAAAACTCCTCTATCAGTCTTTGTAGACGGGTTCCATGTGTCAGTCTTTCACTTTACCCAGAATGTTTATCATTCAGCTTTGGCCTTCACATATGCTTCTACTCCTTATGTAAGCAGTTTACTTAGCTCTGAGAAATATTTTTACATATTATTTGATAAAATGTCACTTTCTATGATCTTTTGATTTTAAAAAATTTCTACCAGTTATTGATTTATAAATGACATATTTTCATTCATCTAAAGATATTACTACATTTAAAATTTTTGTTTATTCCCACAGTGGCTTTATTTTTCTGTTTTAATTCCATGCAGCTCTTTCAGTTTAGGTCTCCTGACCCAAAAGTGTTAGAGATCTGTGATTATGTCAAACTTAAGCTAAATAAGCTCCACTAGATAACAAAAGACAATATTTCAGGATCAGGATTGCACAAATAGAAAGTACTCAGAATAATAAAATTCATAGAGGCAGATAGCAGCATAGTGGATTTTAGGGTCTGGAGTAATAATGTAATTGTTGTTGTTGTTGTTGTTGTTGTTGTTAGGTGCCGTCGAGTCGGTATCTGACTCATAGTGACCCTCATAGGGTTTTCAATGGCTGACTGTTTTGGGATTGCCTTGGGAGTGGATTGCCAGGTCCTTCACCCATTTTTGCGGTGCTGGGAATCAAACTCAGGACCTCAGAGACTGCAGTGCAGTGCTCTACCAACTGAGCTAAATCCCAGCCCAATAATGTAATAGGCATATATTATTTAAAAAGTACTTAGATTCAATTGGAATAGAAAAGAGATTCTGGACATGGATAATGATGATGGTTGCTCAACAATGTAAATGTACTTAATGCCATTAACTTATAAATTAACAGTGGTTAATATGGTAAATTTTATATTATGTGTATTTTACCACAATAAAAAAGAAGGAGTATCTATTCACCCTGTTGTAGGTTTATTTCTACTTATCTGCACACACTTTGGATGATTAGGAAACATGGAAATGATGGCTTAAGGCAGAGCATTTGTCCATATTGTGATTTCTGTGAATGAGGACTCCCAAGGGTCTTTGGGGATCAGTAGCTATCTATAGGTTTTCCGTGCTTCTGAGGATTCACCTGATTATTACTGCTGTACTGGGAAGGAACCATGCCTCTAAATACAAGTGGAAGAGGGAGTGGGCTTTGCCATTCTAGCTGATCCAAACTATCACTCTAGTGAATGTTCCTTTCCCCTACTCTATTATATTCATTTTTCTTCTTCCCATATCATGTATGTCTTCTGCCATACCACTGTGGCATCTGATCCCATCAGATCTCAGAAGCTAAGCAGGGTCAGGCCTGGTTAGTACTTGGATGGGAGACTGCCTGGGAACACCAGGTACTGTAGGCTTGGGAGAAGGACTCACCAACCCATTCCCAAAAATCAATCAGCCATTGAAAACCCTATGAATAGCAGAGAAGCAATAGCAATACTGTTTCACCTGTTGTATGTACGGTTGCTATGAGTTGGACATCAACTGGACGGCACCTAACAACAACATCATGTATTTCTGCATTCATCTTTATCAATGCAATCCATTTGTGTAGTAAAATTTCTTTCTAAAATGTCACTAAATTCTATTTGGATATGAATGATATAATCCCTTGCTATTTTTATTTGACTTTTCCTAGTTTGCTTTTGGAAATTTCTGAACCCTTTTATCTAGATCTTTTGCACACAGTCTTAGACGTAGACTTTGCTTTGATCCATTAATACAATCAGTGTTATCGGATCCATTATTGCATTAGTAAGCTTGGAATGGAACAAGCCCTAGTACTCTCTCAAGAGAATATTTTGGAGGAACATAGAGGTAAGCAGCCACAGAAAGTAATTTTAGTTCAACATAATTTCAAATTGATAGACTGGTATCTCTGTTGGGGAGAGGGACTAATCACTAGCCTAGGGACAACGAGATGACCTTGTTAGGGACTCAGTGTTTTAGATTAAAATTATGTAGCTTACATGTCTTGTATATGATGACTTAGAACTTTTTATCCTTCCTCTTTCCACAGAAACATGGTTGTGTTTTTTTTTTTGTTTGTTTGTTTGTTTTTGCCCCCTTCCATATAGCATTCCTTATGATAGATTAGGATTTTATGATATAATGATTGAAAATAGGTTATCAGCCTATCCTTCCCACCAAACCATACTCCATGCTGCTCTGAACACACTGCACATGGTCTCTCCATGGGGATGGTCTCCTCTTCTCCTGTGGTCTCCCCATACCACAGTCTGCATGGGTGAATCTAAAGAAATGTCCTGGTACCATATGGGGTATTTTCACAATTACAGAAAGTTGCACCTCTACATAAAGTGGAAATAGTCACTTTGTATCTGGTCTCAATAGATTATCCAGTTCATCAATGTTGGTAAATATTCCCAACAAATTGTTGGCTGTTATATATGCTTAACACTTGCATACAAAATGTTTTCATTAAATGAAATGTTTTCATTAAATGTTTAATGTTTCATTAATGTTTTCATTAAATATATACTGTGTTCTTTAGGTAGATTTCATGATATGAATTAAAGAAGGAAACAAACATTCTTCCCTTTTTTTCCAGTAGTCATTCCTACCCCCGTTCAAACATATTAAATTCTTCCCCTCCAAACATCCCTGCAGCTGTCCTCATTCTCCAGGTACACCTCCAGCGCTCCCTCCACTATATGTGCAGATTTCTTGAAATAGTTGCTTATGTTCATTACCCTGAAGCTGACGTGACAATTGTATCAATTTTCTCATCAAAGTTACTATTAGAAATTAAACACTAGAAAGCTCTGGGCACATGTCAGTAGTTATGGTCATGCCCTTTGCAGCCAGTCTGAGATTGGGGTGTCTTAATTATTCTTAAAACTCTCCTTGGGTTCTATAAATTTGCCTTCTCTGTTATGTCTTTGACCTCTGTGATTGTTTCTTTTCACATAAAAAAGAATGTATTTTTAGCTCACTTTGAAGCAAACAGAAATGCAGGGTTACATCAGTAATGCAGCACACGCAAATGATGGCATCATGGAAGGAGACCCGCACTGGGGCTATGAAAGTTTGCTTAGGCCCTGGTTACTTTTGTCATCTTGAGTGACCATCTTACTCACTCTTCATTTCTTCTGGAAATACAAGAAACTTTGGGTGATGACCTCTAAGTTGATAAAAATTTGCTGGGGTTAATGGAGATAGAAAAAGGTCTCTGACACTGTGTCCCAATATAAAGTCCTTGGGGAACTAGACAACATGCTATACTGGGCAGAGAGGAGGTAACGCATTTAGAGATAAGTAAAAAAGGGCAGGGCCTTTGGAAACTTCAGCCACACCCCTGGCACACCCAGTCAAGGAATATATAAACGAGAAACTCAACTCAGCTCTTAGCGAAGGCTCTTCCTGACAAGATGAAGTCCACGATCTGCTGCTTCGTCCTTTCTCTTCTCCTCCTCCTGGAGAAGGAAGCATTTGGGATTGGATACAGTGGTGAGTGAGGAGGGTCAGTCTGGGGGAAAGGTATTCTCAGAGAATGTCCTGTAAGGGTATGCTGGGTGTGAGCAGTACTCTCACTAGGCAAACCTTCTTCTCCAAGATGGGAATTGACTTTTCTTCACCCATATGCACAGCTCTTGTGGGAACACCAGTGGCTCGATGAGGAGAAGGTTTGGCATAAGGCTTGGCAGGGAACTTTTAAGATAATGTAACTCAGATGCTCTTATTATAAATTACCAGGTGAGATGGAAGGCCAGGTGAAAAGTAGATCATATGAATATCTTCTTTCACAAACACGTCATCAGCATCAGGGACAAAAAGGCTCAGCAGGAATTGATTCCCAAGAGAGTTTTCTTGAACAAACTAAAGAGGTACGAGGCAGTGCTGCTGATGTACAGCAAAAACGTACTGCGCAGCAATACTCAGGTAAAGTGCAACAAATGCGTACGACACAGCAATACGCCGCAGCCGCCGCCGCTGGTAAGGGAGGAGATTCTTACTGCCTGGAGGAACAGAGAACCCAACGAAAATCCCAAGGTATTTCTTCTAAGAAAAGCATGCAGAAGTTAAGTTCCGTAGCTGAAGAACAGACACAAGTTCGTAAGCAATACGGAGAAGATGACCAATATGCAAGTGACCAATACGTGAAAACCAAACACGGCTTACAGTACAAAGGACAACGCACGAAGCAGCAAGAAGTGTCCCAATATCAACAGAAGACACTACAAGACAGTAGTGTCCAAGAAAAATCTTCTGGTCTAGATCAAGATTATTGGAAATATGCAAAAGGAGGGCAAGCTCAATATAAAGGATATTCCAAATACTGAGTTCATTGACTAACTGAAGACCAGGACCAATGTCAAGGTAAGTTTATTACTAAATATGAGATATACAACTTCCAATGTTTAGAAGTAGTTCATGAGGACATTCTGGGCCCATTAGGGAGCTGATACTTGATGTACACACCAATAAAAAGCTGTGTTACAAGCTCTGGGAACAGCCATTATCTGGTGTGGGGAGTGCCTTGCGGTGGCAGAGAAAACTTCCTGGATTATCCTTGAGTCCTGAATTCCTACCCTTAGTGAGCATTTTCAATGACTTTTTTTTTTTTTTTGCAATTAACTAGCTATAAATATTTTTTCAAAATATACATCACCCATACAATTTTATTTACAAGTTTATGATGTGATCTTGAAAATGGTTACACTTTGGACAAGTAAAAGTTAATTTCTTGCTTATATTGTGAGAAAGTATTAAAGTAGTTACGATTTTTTTTCCTGCATGTCAGTAAATGTTCTTGAATCTCTGTTCAGGGACATATATCCTGCTTCAGAGATCACAGGTCTAAGGACCAGCTGCCTTTTCCTCCAAAAGACAGGAAAGAGATGCGTCCCAAGAAAGATTCCTGTTTGTGAGGCAGGGGAGATGAAACAGGAGGCACCACAAGTGATGAGGAACCACAGGTCCAAGTTGATAGTTTGTAATATCAAGAGAGAAATCTGAAGCCCAAGGAAGGAAAATGATGTTCCCTGCATGTTTGCATTAAATAACACATCATCTGAAGTGAGGGAAAGCAGCAGAAACGATGGAGCCACTGACTCTTAGCCACTTAGCACCCCCACTGCAAAGTCACTCCTGATCGGACTGAAAAGGACAGGGGTAAAACCTCCTGTCCCAACCTTTCCTCTTCACTATCCTTATGTTGGGCTGGGATTTAGCTCAGTTGGTAGAGCGCTGCTCTGTAGTCTCTGAGGTCCCGGGTTTGATTCCCAACACCACAAAAATGGGAGAAGGATGTGGCAACCCACTCCCGAGGCAATCCCAAAAACAATCAGCCATTGAAAACCCTATAAGGGTCACTATGAGTTGGGCATGACTTGATGGCACCTAACAACAACAACAATCCTTATGTCACGTGTTGTCTTTTCTCTCCCCAGGAGTCTGCCAACCTGGATGGGGTCCAGGATGTCTGAAAGATGCGCACTCCCATATGGTCTTCCCTGGAAGACACCACCTGCTCATGCTCGCTTGTCCTTTGGCTTTCTAACCTTAGGGTTTCCTCAAACACTTGCTTTCCAATAAACATAATTTTCTGCATCATTTGCTTTTGGCTCCCATGATCTCTTATTTCCTACAAGTTTAGGGGAATAGAGGGCATTCATGCAACAGATAGCTCCAAAATAAAAAGAGGGGACATTCTTGGAGCATTATGTCAAAGAGTAATTACAGTCATGTATCTAGATGTCTATCTAGAAATGCAAGATTGGAAACGGTGCTGGAACTCTTCTAGTCACCCTGTATGCCACCCAAGACCAAGCCTAAAGCCCTTTATGAAATTCAGAAGCTAACAACCTCCCAGAAAAGACAGAGATGAGCTGCCACAGGCCCTGGGGAAGTCCCTAATCTACTGGTGGCTTCAATCCCCCAGTACACAATACCATATTCCTGAATTTTGTTCAAGTATCCTGCTGCTTCTTCAGATTCCTTTCAGTTGCATGCGTCCCAAAGAGTGATATATTAAGTATTTACCACTTCATCATAAGGAAGTAGGTTAAATAGTGCCATCTGTGGAGAGACAGACCAGACTACCAGCTACTATGGTTTATGTGGGATATGATCAGAATAGGAAATTTGCTGCCCACTTTCCTTTCTAGTATCATAAGAAAGCTTCCAAGAAAGTCAAATGCTCCAAGAACAGGAACCAACATGGAAGAGTTTAAAACATCTCTGGCCTGGGGATAAGGGGCTTGTTTTCCAGTTCCATCTATGCCACAGAAACCTGTCTATCTTCAATTAAATATGTTTTTCTCTCCAACTGTAAGTTCTCCCCTTCTATACGTAAAAGTTTTCTGTAGTAATTTTGAACTTCATAGATACTAGATAGAATAAAGCAAGGGTATTATGCTTTTGTGATTCTCCAGGCAGGAACCAGACTCACAGAGTTACTTAACTGAGAACATATTGATACTTGTAGAAAATGAAAAATGACTCTGAGTGTCATAAAATGACAACAGACCTCCTGCCACAACAAGCCTAGAGCCAACATCACTTTGATTCTAGAAGGTAGCCACCTCCTTACTTACAGAGAGCAAGCCCTCCTTTGCTATGGCTTCAGGAGATTTGGACATCATCTCTGTGGATCCAGGGAATAGTTCATGGAAGCAAAGAGAATTCTGAAGCTTTAAACCAGAAGGCAATTGGCCCTTCTTAGTTCTGGGCATTCCTGCGATATAAGTCCATATTTCCTTGTATTCTCTCCCTTTAGTATGGGAATGTCTACAACTGTACCACTGTGGCAACTGATTGCATCTGATCTCAGAAGCTAAGCAGAATTGGACTGGTTAGTCCTTCAATGGGAGATCGCCTGGAATACCAGGTGCTGCAAGTGAGGGAGAAGGACCTGGAAGCCCACTCCTGAAACAACCAGCCATTGAAAACCCTAAGAATAGCACAGAAGGACTGACAATAGTGCCAGGAATGGCACGTAATAACAACAGAATGGACGTATCTATCCTTCATTTGTCCCACAATTGTATTCTGGAAAGGTATTACTTGTGTAGATGATATTAAATGATACTTTCCACCTAAAGTCAAAAACGAAATAGAGAAGAAAAAAGGTTGTGGCACAGAAAAGAAATAGTGAAGTGTCTTTTTTATAGTTTTCAATGCTTATTATACTTCATTATCTGATGTTGACTTTTCATGAAAGATTTTTGATGAATGCTTCGACCTCTTTATTTGGTAAAAGTTTCACATTTTTCTACACGTTCTTGGGTCAGTTTTGATAGTAAGTCCAAGAATTTGTCCATGACATCGTAGGTTATCTATAATGTAGAGGTGTATGTATTCAAAATATTTTCTTAAAATCCCTCCCTGTAATCTGTGGAGAATATACTTGATTTTACTTCTGATTTTATGAGCACAACATCTCATTTTCCTGGTAGGTCTACCAAACAGTTTGTCTGATTTTTGGCCCTTTCAAAGAAGCAACTTCTGCTTGTTAAAAATTTTCTCTCTATTGTTTTCCTATTCCTTATTTTGTTTATATCTGCTCTGACATTTAGTACTACATTCTTACTGATTGTTTTTACTGATTGTCAGTAAGAATGTAGTACTAAATTGTTCTGGAGTTTTCTTATTCCTCTTTCTGGTGTTCACTATTAAGGTGCAAATTTAGGTCATTGATTTGGGGTCTTATTTCATCTTTAATGTCAATTTGCATGGTACAAATTTTCATTCAAACGTGTGGTTGCTCCAGCCCATGTTTTCTCGTGTCACCTTCTTTTCATTAGTCTTCTTTGAGCTTTTATTTAAATGGGTTGATTGATTTTTGGAGAGACAAGTTCTGGTTTCCTTCTCAGTTCCTTGTGCGTGTATTCTACAGATGTTTTCTTTGTTGTTACCATGAGACTGCATATATCATCCAAAATTATATTGGTCTCATTTGAGTTTACTCCAGTTTAACTTCAATCACATAGAGAGACTTGCTTGTACAATTTTGTATTCGTTTTCCATGTGTCTGACACAATTTTCTCAACATTTTTTCCACTGCTGCCTCATTTTTCATTTGTCATGCATTGGTTTCATTCTCTTTGCATCTCCTTTTGTTTATATCCAAAACACTTTATTGTTCATGTTTTCCCTAGAGATGACAGTTATTGCCTTGGCCTCACAACAATCAAATCTGAATTGACACCAACTTAAAACTCTACTCCTTTACAGCTGTGTATTCACCTTATGTTATTATTGTCACATACCACATTTTTCATCTGGGTGTATGGATTTATATATCAAATTATAAATATCCCCAACAAGCACACTAATTTTGCAAGTGAAAAAGATGATAGAAAGGAGGGATACTAGTGTCTCCCTTCAAGATTTAGAAAAGGATACCTTGTTAAAGGAAGGGGGGGCAGAGGTAATAGGAGTGCTTATACTGGCTATTCCATATAAGCAAAAATGGGAGAAGGATCTGTTGGCCCACTCCCGAAACAATCAACCATTGAAAACCCTATGAACAGCAGAGAAGCAATGACATAGTGCTAGGCATGGCACAGTGTCGGGGAGTCTTTCCTTCCATTGTACATAGGGTCACTACGAGTCAGACCCAACTTGGTGGCACCTAACAATAACAACATCAACACTGTTACATCATGTAATTCTGATGGATTTGCCTATATAAGTAATTTGGCAATTTTCTCTTGAAGCTTTCAATATTCTCTCTTTGTTCTGTACTCTTGGCATTTAAAGTCTAATTTGACATGGAGAGGTTCTTTTCTTGTCATGTCTATTTGGGATTCTAAATGTCTCCTTACTCCGGTGTCCATATCTTACCTAGATTTGAGGGATTTTCTGCTATAAGTCTATTGAATATATTTCTATGTCTGTATCTCTGCTCCTTCTTCTACACCAGAGATTCTTAGGTTTGATCTCTTAATCATACCCCAGAGTTCTTGAAAACTGTTCATGATTGCTTATTTTTTTATTCTTTATTGATATCTGAATATAATAATTCTTTGATCTCTCCAATCTCTGATATTCTTTCTTCTGCTTGGTCTATTGGTGAGGCTTTCCACTGAGATTTTTTTATTTCATTCATTGAGCTTTTCATTTCCAAGGTTTCTGTGTTTGTTTTGGAGTCATTATCTCTTTACTGAATTTTTTGTCTATGTTGCTGAATTTCTCATCCAGTCTTGAATTCTTTACTTTGTCTGTTTATTTAAACCATCTTTATGGTCATTGATCACTTTTAAAACTAGACTTTTGAATTCTTGGCCTGCTGTTTCAATGATCTGATTATCTTTGGATTTAGTTATAGAAGAGTTATGGATGAACTCTTAGATGGGTCATATTGCCTTCTTTTTATATTCCTTATCTTTCTAAGTTGTAATTGGTATATCTTTTGGGATGGGTATCTCTTCTGGTTTTATATGGGGGTATTCTTAATGAGAAGTCTTTTCTTGAGGCCTCAATAACCACAATGGCACAGTGTATAGGGGTATAGGAAGACAACAGTTAAAGGGACATGGGAAAGGAAAAGAGCCCCCCACTCTCACCTCCTGGATCTGGTTTACTTCTCTTTTTTTGTTGTTGTTTTGTGCTGTTTTGTGGTACTGGGGGTTGAACCCAGGGCCTCACGCTTGCATGCTGTGCAAGTGTTGGACTACTAAGCTGCCACCTCCAGCCCCCCCCCCCTTTTTTTTTTTTTTACTTTTTTAGACAGGGTCTTGCTAAATTACACAGACTGCCTCTGGTTTCAAACTTGTGATCCTGCTGCCTCCACCTCCGGAGCTGCTGAGATTACCGGCGTGTGCCACCTCGCCCGGTTCTTATGTCTCTTTCTGAGTCAAGAGTTTTAAGACTGACTACATACACAGAAACTACACAAAGAAACTATATTGCCTTCCTAAAAGATATCACAAACAAGATTATTAAAACAGCTGGCGAGCCATGCTTGGGATAAAGACACAGATCTTAGGTTCCTCGTGTACGCTATGTATAGCAAAACTGCTTTTGTGTTTGTGATCTATTTTGGTCCATGTTTTTGTCTTACCACATTTATTCCTCATATTTTAGCATACACAATACCCTCACAAATCACCTTACAGTGTCATCCATGAAGATTTCTTCAATAAGGAAAACAACTTTACCAACATATTTTTCACTCAATCTCAGTTATAGATTAACTCCTTCACACAATGTAACTTCAAAAGCCCCCAAACCACATGGTGTGTATTACTCTCCTCATACTTGTGTTTGACTCTCTTCCAGTGTACCTTGCCCTTCTGTTCAATCAGCTCACTAACTATCCTTCACTCTGACTCATCCTGAAATTCTTTCCTTTGGCACAAGTCAAGATCCTGTCTGCACCTATGTAGGGGCTTGTGAGGCTCTAAGAGGGACTCCCCAGCTGCCACAGCTGGCAATGTCAAGCTGCACTTGCCTGCTGCCAAGGACACTGCCACTCAGAGGGGGCAAAGCAGACCACAGTAACCACAATGCAAAAGCATACTGTATTTTTAAATATAGAAGAAAAAAGGAAAAGGAAAAGGAAACAACTACACTCCCAGTAAGGATAGAAAAGAAAAGATATGGGATATTTACAGGACAAACTAGGAATTTAAAAATCTACAGTAAAGATAAATGTATTAATAAGTAATAAAAAGAAGGGAACTGGCAAGGAAAATAGAAAGAAGAAGCAAGATAAGAAAGAGAGGAAAAACATATGGAATGAAGACATGAGAAATAATAATGAGGAAAAACAAAATAAAACACATGCAGAGCAAAACAAGACTGAACAACAACAACAACAACAGTATAACTATTTCTTCCCTGCTGAAGAGAAGGGGGCTGAAGATCCTTTGCTTTTTTCCCAGGGTTGTCATTTTGCAAATTCCCTGGTATGGGAACAGGGCATATTGAGTCATTTTCTCTCTGAGGTCCAAAGAGGTTAGACCAGAAGGGCCATAGCAGTTTGAGCTGACTCTTCCTTTCCCCCTGGGGCATGCTAGCTACTACGCCCACTGCTGGGTTGAATTCCTGCCAGTGTCCTCTCCATGTAGGCCCAGCAAGGTGGCAAATGTTGGTGCTACCCTCAAGCCATTCATGCTAGCTGGACTTGGGGACGTCTCTATTGGACACTCCTTCATAGTAGAGGTGCTCTGCCAGTGTGTGAGGGGCCATAAGAAACGCCTGAGCAGCAATCATATTTTCACCAAATGTCTCTGGGGTCCTGAGAGTCCAGAAAGCAGTCAAATCAAGGCAATCTGCACTGCCAGGGTGAGGCACAGACACTGAGTGATCCTGTATGTCCTGGCCGTGCCAATCTCTGCCCCATGCCCTCACATACAGTTGGTCTCATTCCTTTTCCCAGGAATTTGGCCATAGTTCCCTCTGTAGTGGAGACTGCCTTTCCCATCACATTAAACTTTGTCCCTGCATTTAAAAAGTTATTTCTCGAATTACAAGAGCATAAAGCAATTAAAATGCCAATAGGTGATCAGTGGGGTGAATGGACAAATAAGTAAAAGAATTTTTAATACAAAAACCTACATCATCCATTAGAAAAAAATGAATATAAGATTGAACAGAATATTCATTTAAGGAACTAGTAATGCAAATATTTAATGCCTATATGAAAACAATTATAACCTCATTCATCATTTTAAAATTGCAAGTTAAACAAAAATATGATGTCTTTTCTCATCTACAAAAGGGATTTTCAAGTACACATCATAACTAGATTCCTTTTCTCTCTGGCCTGAATTCTAGTCATTTATAAAAATAACACCTGAGAGGTCATGATCCCCTCAGGTCCTCCTGCACTGGGAAAGTCTCCAGGGAACTACTCAAAGGCCTCTACCTGGGAAGGAGAGGATTTGCAAAAGAAGAGAGAGCACCAGAGTTTCAGATCACTATCAGGGAGGTACAGAAGACTTCCTAATGGTGGCTGGCTTGATGTTTGCACACAGGCAGTTCATTCATCTTCTTTGTGTTTTTTTAATGATTCCCCCCAAGTGAAAGTTTCCTTCATCTTTGGGGTCCTTTCATAACTGGTTTCTTTGCTTGGTTTTGTTCTGTTTGGTTGTTGTTGTTGGTTGTTTTGATTTGTCAGAGATGTGAACAAAGTTTGCGTCAAATTATAAAATTTCCTCATGCTGTGGGATGTATTCATTTCTTTTCATTTGAATGTAAGAAACTCACATGGTCCCAGAAGTCAGGTCTATGCCTAAAGGAACATTTAGATTAGTAGCAAGCACCTGTCTCCATTCCCTCTCTCCTTTCTACCCAATTCCTGACAACATCCTACAGGTAACCTCACTCATTAGTTACTGGGGTTCTCTTTTCTCTTTGCGTTTGAGGGAATGGGTAAGTAAATGGAAATTTTATTTCCCTTTCTTGGTGGCAAGATATTTTGCATTTTAACTTCCTATTATATCTGGAAATCATCCATACCACTTCATGGACATCTTCTGCATTCATTTGAAATGATGATTAGAAATTGTATAGATGTTTCGTCAGCATTCAACTACTCGCCATCATTTGGGCATTTAGCTTATTTTCATTATTTTGCAGTTATAAATGATGCTGCAATCAATATATTTACTTTAGTTTCAGACTTTGGCTTGGACTTTTCTATTTGTTTGGAATTCCTACTGTAACATTATCATTCACTTAAGATCAGGATGAGACCATCAATCAATAGTCTTTCCTTTTTTTATTAGAAAATTTTAATGTACATCATAATGTGATTCATTTTGACATGCTTTTCATTGTGACAATTTCCATATATTCAATTTGATAAACATTATTCATATAGGTTACCCCTTACCCTCCTCTATGCTTCCCCCCTCCCCCCTTCCCATCTAAGTTTCCCATCCAAGTCTTCTCTATCTTTTACTTAGTAGTATTTTTCTATATGTCCTTGGGTTCCAGTTCTGGTTAAGATAGAAACTTTTCCTGTAGTGGTCTTTGTTTTTATCTTGTTAGAACAATTACATGCAATTTCTAGTCCATTTATATTGACAGCATTCTTATCTCCCCCCCTTTTATTATCATCTGACCTTTGAATAGAATTTCTCCTTCTTATAATTTTGAATCAGCTCCCTCATATGAGTGAGAATATGTGTTGTTTCTCTTTCTGAGTTCGTGTTCGTTCACTCAAAATAATTTTCTCTAATTCCATCCATTTTGCTGCAAATGAACTTATTTCATTTTTCTTGATTGCTGAGTAGTATTCCATTGTGTATATATACCATAGTTTTTTAATCCATTCTTCTGTTGAAGGGCACTTTGATTGATTGCATATCCTTGCTATTGTGAAAAGTGCTGCATTGAACATGGAGAT
>VMDO01024936.1:0-28950 GCA_007922755.1 Pedetes capensis | reverse complement strand
TGGGAATTTACCCAAAGGGAG
The DNA here is from genome assembly GCA_007922755.1 of Pedetes capensis. Classification (NCBI taxonomy): domain Eukaryota; kingdom Metazoa; phylum Chordata; class Mammalia; order Rodentia; family Pedetidae; genus Pedetes; species Pedetes capensis. The sequence continues at coordinate 28,929 of VMDO01024936.1, read as the reverse complement.
ATGGGTCATCATACCACAGAGACACCTGCATCTCCATGTTCAATGCAGCGCTTTTCACAATAGCAAGGATATGGAATCAACCAAAGTGCCCTTCAACAGAAGAATGGATTAAAAAACTATGGTATATATACACAATGGAATACTACTCAGCAATCAAGAAAAATGAAATAAGGTCATTTGCAGCAAAATGGATAGAATTAGAGAAAATTACTTTGAGTGAACAAACACGATCTCAGAAAGAGAAACAACACATGTTCTCACTCATATGAGGGAGCTGATTCAAAATTACAAGAAGGAAAAATCCTATTCAAAGGTCGGATCATAATAAAAGGGGGGGGGGAGATAAGAATGATGTCAATATAAATGGACTAGAAATCGCATGTAATTGTTCTAACAAGACAAAAACAAAGACCACTACAGGAAAAGTTTCTATCTTAAACAGAACTGGAACCCAAGGACATATAGAAAAAAAATTACTAAGTAAAAGATAGAGAAGATTTAGATGGGAAACTTAGATGGGAAGGGTGGGAGGGGGGAAGCATAGGGGAGGGTAAGGGGTAACCTATATGAATAATGTTTATCAAAATGCATATATGGAAATGTCACAATAAAAAGCATATCAAAATGAAACACATTAAGATGTACATTAAAAATTTCTAATAAAAAAATGTTACACTCATCTTTGAAATTCCCCCACACGTATTTTAACTATTTCTTTCTTTAAAAAGCTCTTATTTTATGGCCAGAAGATAGCTGTTGAAATAGACATCCCCGTATTTATTGAGGATGATTCTCTGGCCTGGAGATGCATTATAAGATTTGTAGTCAAATGAGTCAAAGAGGGAGCAAAAACAGGATTGAATGATTTCAGAGACAAAGAGATGAAATGAACATAAGAGCTTGTGAAGAAAGGAGGAAAGGGAGAGGGAAATGAGGAAAAATTAGGCAAAAGTTAATATTTGAGCCTCAATGAAAAAAGAACCAGTAACAAAGTAGAAACAGCTCTTCCTGTCATGTATAGAATCACAGCTGAAAAGAGATACCATCAGTCTTATATTGCTGTTGTTAGGTGCCATTGAGTCGGGTCCCACTCATAGCAACTCTACGTACAAGAGAACAAAACACTCCCTGACTTTGTGCCAGACACATGATCATTTTTATGTTTAAATCCATTGTTATAGCCATTGTGTCAATCCATCTAGTTGAGGATTTTTCTTTTTTTCATTGACGTGCCACTCTCTCAAACATGATATCCTTCTCAGGGATTGTTCCTCCTGCCAACATGTCCAAGATACATTAGACGCAGTCTAGCCATCCTTACTTCCAAGGAGCACTCTGGTTGTAATACTTCTAGGACAGATCTGTTGGTTCTTTTGGCAGTGTGTGGTATATTCAATATTCTTCTCCAGCACCCTAATTCCAATGCATCAATTCTTCTGTCTTCTTTATTCAATGTCCGCCTTTCACAACCATTTTATGTGATTGAAAATACCATGGTATAAGTCAGGTGCACCTTCATCTTTAATGTGACATCTTTACTTTTCAGCACTTTATTGTCATATAGCACATGGTAACCTTCAATAAAGAAAGGTCTCAAAGCATAATTCCCAAGAAGACAATAAAGACAGGCCCACAGACAACATTTACAGTTTCATTTCCTTGAAATGTTAATCTGAGAAGGGATTTCTGAAGACTCTATGCTACTTATAATGACTTCCTGAAAGTATCAGCTCATTGCAAGCCTAAATTGTCATTTTGGAGTATTTTAACCCTTGGCATTTTATTCCTAGTCAGACTCTGTTGCTTTGAGTAATCATGTTGACAAAACTCATGTTAAATATTGCAAGTTAGAGGATACTTCACTTTATTATTTAAGATTTATCTGTTCATGATTCAGGTTTTATTCTTCATTCAGGGACTACAGAGACTCTGCAGTTTAGTTTTATTTTCTTTGGGCTCTGTTCTACTTCAACTGTGAGGCATTTTCATTTTCGTGAACTGTGATAATTCCTGGTCTGGAAACGAGTTACTCTCATTAAGTAGCACCTAGACAGAAGAACAGGCAAGTTGTTTTTGACAATAAAGCTAAACATGGATAGTTTTTCCTATTGACTTTGCTTCCTAATGATGCTTTCTTCCAGGGAGATATGGTAGTTAGGTTAGAAGGGGTGAGTTAAGCAGAAGAAATGAAGAGGAACAACACTCTTGTATTTTAGAACATGCAAGAGAATATTTTCAAAAACATAGCCTTTAAATTTCAATGGTAATGTAAAGTATTATACAATAGTATATCTAAATTATTTTTGTGTGCAATTGGTAAAATTTTATACTATTTAAGTTTATGGAAAAGTAACCCTCAGTTTGAAAGTCTATCTTATGTTTAAGTATATTATCTCAGGCAGTAATTAATAACTCAAAGTGAGATACTGGAGTTGAAAAGTTAAATGCACAGACTTAAGGATGAGAGGAACTATATTTTTATTATATTATATATTCAAAGACTACATGTCTTGCAAGTATTGTCATATGTGCTATTATAGTTTCTACAAGTTGAGATAGAAAACCCACAGAATTAAGAGGTTTCTGACCTAAGAACACACAGAAACATGTCATTTGCTACTATCCTATGTTATGTAGGTCAAGCCACCCACCTAGATTTTTCTAGTATTATACAATAAATTTTATCATAAGAAAGATCGCATGAGATCTTAGAGGCTGAAACTTACAAAATGGTATATTTTGATGATTTCTATATGTAGACTTTTGCTGATTTCACATACAAATACGATTTAATAATATTTATTAGAGAAAAATATTTTTTAGATTTCTCCATTCTACCTTTTTTGGCACAGTCAATAGTTACCAGTGTTTATTATAAATGCAATTGCCTGTCTACTTCTGAAATCTGTCAAGGTCCTCAAAAGTAAGGACTAAATTTGACTTGGATTGTGTTATCTGACACAAGTGAAAACAACAGTTCCATATATGAGAACTGTACGATTTCAAGCAAATATGTTTATAATGAAGCCCTCTGTGTATAGAGGAATACACACTGGTTTTTCAGCAGTAATTGATGTAGGACTTATATAGTACCAAAATGAAAGACAGGAAAGAGGTAAATTAGCAAGGTTTGAGTTACCAGATATTGAGTTCATGGAAAATGCCTAAACTCCTATGCAATTCTCAGGACCATGAAGTAGGATACTCATAAAGAGAGAGGTTCTATAGTAAAGAGGTATAAACAAGTAGGAAAATAAGGAAAACTCACTACCTCCTTGAAGGAATAATCACAGATGTTTCTCTCCTTCTGTTCATTGTTTTTCACTCTAATTCCACAGGTGTAGATAAAAATAGAGTTTATGAATATAAAGAGATTTTTGAATCATTATTTATTAAAAATGGTCCAAATCATTCTGTGTGATATTCAAGGGAAACTTGAACAAATTCAGGAACAAATACATATATATGTATGTGTAACATATACTTACAGACACATATACCCTTGAGTTACACTAATTGCCAATAAGGAATTAAAGTATTAAAAAAGCATTTATGTAGTGTATGTATAATATGTGATGTTCTATTTTTCAATCAAGAAATAAATTATTAAATACAGAATTAATATTGTAGCTCTTTTGGAGACATTTTGTCAGAAATGAATGCCTGTGATAATTTTAATACTATAAGATTGTCATTCAGTTTTTCCTTCGAGTAAATACATGCATATGTATACATATTACTTTAAAACTACCATAAAATTTGATAGAAAATAAATTCCAAATTTTGTTCTTCTTATGAATTTAAAGTATTTAATGAGCAAAAATACTGAGCTTTCTGGTGAAGTAAGTGGTGACTGCATTAAGGTTAGGCAGCTTCAGTTACATGAAATAGTTTCATTTTTTTTATGCTGTATCTTATTCCCATTCCCCCTTTTCCACCTAAAAAGGAAACAATATGTTGACTCTATAATCTGATTTAATTCCCAGTACATAAAAATGAAATCCATGTTACCAAAAGTCAGAGGTCTTCTCTCTCCAACAGGTAAGAAGATCAGGCAGTCAATTCATACAAGTTCTTTATTCATACTACTACTGGGCTAATCACATGATTTTCTTCTTTAGTACAATGAGCAATAATACAATATATTTACATATGTTGAATCATGCATTTTCTTCTAATATGAATACAATTGGCTCACATTATATTTTTAAAATGTTATGACATTTTGTTTGAATTTTAATAAGTATTTCCTTTCACTGCAGTCTTAAGTAAAGCCTCAGGTCTGAAGTACTCTTTTCTCATTCTATTCTTGTCTGACTCAAGCACATAACATGTTTATAAAGCAAAAAAATTCTTTGGTATTCTGTTCTCTGTAGACATCTAAACTTGTAGGAATAAAAGTGGCAAAGAGAAATAGAGGTAAAGTCCATATTTGGAATAAAAATTGATAATAATTTACAACATCATCTAAAGAAAAATTTTAAAAGACTGATATTTTAATTCCAAAGGAAGTCCAAGAAAGACATTACTAAAATATGAATATAAGCAGAAATTGATAAACTAGAACACAAAGAAACAATATTTAAACTCAAAATAATGAAATACAGTATCCTTGAAAGGGTTAAGTAGATAGACATATCTCTAGCAGCATTGACAATATGACAAAAAAGAATGAGACACAAAGAACAATACAAATGATCAGTGAAACAAAGATTTGGCTCTTTGAAAAGACAAGTAAGATTGGAAAGCCCTCAGCCTAATAATCAAAAGAAATAAAAGACATAAATTAATAAAACTGGAGATGAAAAGGGTATATTATAACAGGTACCACTGAAATCCAGAGGATCATTGTTGTTATTCATAGATGCTGTCAAGTCAGGTCTGACTCATAGCGACTCTATGTACAAAAGAATGAAACACTCCCTGACACTGTGCCATACTGGCACTATTGTCAGTGTTTCTCTGCTATTCATAGGATTTTCAATGGTGTATTGTTTCAAGGGTGGATTGCCACATCCTTCTCCCTAGACTGCAACACCTGGTATTCCCAGGTGGTCTCCCATCCAAGGACTAAGGTAATATTTATATTCCAATAACTTAGAAAATACAGAAGAAATGGATAAACTTCTATACATTTATTTACTCATATAACCTACCAAAATAGAACCTACAGAATATAAACAACCTGAACACATCTGTCACAAACAGTGAGACTAAAGCAGTTATGCGAGTTTCCTAGCAAATAAAAGTCATGTACTGGATGAATTCACTGCTGAATTCTACAAGTCCTTTAAAGAGGAACATCAATGACCCTCAAACTATTCTGTAAAATAGAAAGGGAAGGAATACTTCCTAACTCATTCTATAAAGCCAGTATTACCCTGATATCAAAACTAGAGAAGGATATATTTAAAAAACAGAAAAAGAAAAAGAAAAAAATCTATAAATTTTCTTTGATAAACATAGATAAATAAATTTTCATTGTAATATTTACAAACAAAATTCAGTGACACATTAAAAAAATTATATACCATGATCTAGTGGTTTTCATTCCAATGACAATAGGATGGTTCAATTTATGCAAAGCAATAAACATAATACATCACGTAAGTAGAATCAAGGACAAAAACCACACAACCATCTCAATAGATATAGAGAAAAACCTTTTACAAAAATGAAAAGTCCTTTCTTGATAAAATCTTGGAATAAACTATAAATGAAAAGATCAAATCTCAAGATAACAAAGGTTATATACAAGAAAGTTGAGGCTTGGGTTTAGCTCAGTTGGTAGAGTGCCACTCTGCATTCTCTGAGGCCCTGAGTTCAATCCCCAGCACTGGAAAAAATGGGAGAAGGACCTGGCAGCCCATTCCCAAAATAATTATAAAACCATCACCCATTGAAAACTCTATGAATAGTAGAGAAACACTGACGTAGTGCCAGGCATGGCACAGTGTCTTGTGGAGTGTGCATACAGTCTCTATGAGTTGGATCTAACTAGATGACACCTATAAACAATATAATTAGTAAAAGAAAAGAAACAATATAGATCAGAGCAGAAATAAATGAAACAGAGACAAAAATTCAACATTCAACCAAATGAGCTGATTTTATGAAAATATAAACATAACTGAAAATCCTAAAATTAGAATACCATATCATCCAATATACTACTCTTGTGTATATAATCAAAGGAATCAGTCAGCATAAAACAGAAGTACTTGCACATCCACATTTAGGTCTGCAGCCATAGCACCCTAGCATTCAATCCTGCCTTATCTTGGAAGCTAAGCAGGGTTAGCCTGGTTAGTCCTTGGATGGGAGACCTCCTAAAAATATCAGGTGGTGCAGGCTGGGAGAAGGACCTGGCAATCCACTCCTGAAACAATACACTATTGAAAATCCTGAGTGTCAGAGAAGCACTGACAATAGTGCTAGGCATGGCATAATGTTGGGGAGTGTATTGTTCCCTTGTACACAGGGTCACTATGAGTAGGATCCGATTTGATGGGACCTAACAACAATAACAAAGCTATATCTGACATTGTTTTGAATGGGGAAAAACTGAAAACATTTCCTCTAAAATCAGGAATGAGGAAAGAATGTCTTCTCTCTCCACTCTTCTTCAATATAGTGATTGAAGTTTCATCCAGATCAAAAAAGGAAGAGAGAATAATAAAGGGATACAAATAGGAAAGAAAAAAGTCAAATTATGTATATTTGTAGACAATATAATACTATAGGGCTGGGATTTAGCTCAGTTGGTAGAGTGCTGCACTGCAGTCTCTGAGGTCCTGAGTTCAATTCCCAGCACCACAAAAATGGGAGAAGGGCCTGGCAATCCACTCTCAAGGCAATCCCGAAACAGTTAGCCATTGAAAACCCTATGAGGGTCGCTGTGAGTTGGATACCGACTCGACAGCACCTAACAACAACAACATGACACTGTACTTAAAATACCCTAAACATTCCATCAGAAAACTCTTGGGTCTAATAAACACTTTCAGCAATGTAGCTTGATACAAAATCAACATGCAAAAATCAGTAGCTTTTCTATATACCAATAACAAACATGCTGAGAAATAAATCAGGTAAACAATCCCATTCACAATAGGCAAAAAATTTTAAAAACCCTAGGAATGAATCTATTCAGGGAGGTAAAAGCCAAGTCCTCTCCAATAAAAACTACAAAACACAAAAGAAACAAATTGAAGAAGGCACTGGAAGATGGAAAATCCTTCTATCTTCATGGATCAATAGAATTAATAATGTGAAAGTAGACATATTACTGAAAGTTATGTACAGAGTCAATGCAATCCCCATCAAAATTTCAATGATATTCTTCATAGAACTAGAAAAAACAATCTAAAATTCACAAAAAATCACAAATGACCCCAAATAGTCAATATAATCCTGAGAAAAAAGAGTAATACTGGAGGTATCACAATATCTGACTTCAAATTATACAACACAACCATAATAACAAAAACAGCATGGCACTGACACAAAACAGTCATATAGATCAATGGAATAAAATAGAGTACCCAGAAGTAAGCCCATGTAGCTGCCACCACCTGATTTTCAACAAACAGTCAAAAACATACTTTGGGACAAAGCCTCTTTGTGAAATAATGCAGGGAAAACTGGATATCCACATGTAGAAGAATAAAACAAAATCCCTATCTCTCATCTTTTACAAAAACCAATCCAAATGGAATGAAGAATTTTTTTGTGTGTGTGGTACTGGAAGTTGAACCCAGGGTCTTGCGCTTGCATGCTCTGCAAGTGCTGGACCACTGAGCTGCACCCTCAGCCCATTTTTTTTTTTTACTTTTTTGAGACAGGGTCTCCCCAAGTTACCCAGACTGCCTCTGGTCTCGAACTTGAGATCCTCCTGCCTCTGCCCCCTGAGCCACTGGGATTACAAGCAATGCACCACCGTGCCCAGCAGAATGAAGACATTAATATAAGACCACAACTTTGACAGTAATAGATGAAAACATTTCAAGATATGTTGTTGTTAGGTGCATGGAGTCGGGTCCAACACATAGCTACCCTATATACAACTAAAGAAAACTCTCCCTTACATTGTGCCATCCCCATCCCTGGCACTATGTCAGTGCTTCTTTGCCATACATATGATTTTCAAGGGCTGATTGTTTCAGGATTGTTTTGGGAGAGGGTTCCCAGGTCCTTCTGGTTTTGCAGTGCTGGGGATCAAACCTAGGGCCTCAGAGAGTGCAGAGGGGCATTTTAACAACTGAGTTAAACCCCAGCCCCATAAAAACGCTATGAGGTAATCACCATTATTTTTTTCATTTTGTAGTTGCTAGGTGCCATCACGTTAGGTCCACCTCATAGCAATCATTTTGGGATTGCTTCAGGGGTGGATTTCCATATCCTTTGTCCATTTTTGTGGTGCTAGGGATTGAACCCAGGGCCTCAGAGAGTACAGAGCAATACTCTATCAACTGAGCTAAACCCCAATCTCCTTCAAGATATATGCATAGACAATAATTTTCTGAATAAGTCGTAATAGCCTAGGAAATAATAGTAAAAATTGACAGGTGAGATTGCATGAGATTAAAATCTTCTGCACAGTAAAGGAAATAATTAGGAGAATGAAGTGACAGCTTCTCAGTATAAGGGAAAGTCTTTGCCAGCTATTTCTCTGGCAAGGGATTAATATCCAGAAAATACCAATATCTCAACAAAGTAAGCATCAAAAGAACAAATAATCCAATCAATAAATGCTCAAAAAGCTTGACTGATAACTCTCAAAACAAGTACAAATAGTCAATAAATATATAAAAACATGTTCAATATTTTTGCAATCAGTGAAATGCAAATGAAAACTATATTGAGATTTTTTCTCACCCTAATCAGAATGGCTATCATTGAGAAACTGAGAAATAACAAATGTTGTCACAGATGTGGGGGTAGAGGAGAAGGAACACTTATAGACTGTGGGAGTTTAAATTAGGGCAATCATTATGGAATTAAGCAATCATTCCAATTTCACATGAACAGATAAAGAACATGTGTTATATGCATACAATAGAGTATTAATTAGCTATAAAGAAGAATGAAATCACTTTGTTTGGATGAAAATGGATGGAAGTGGACATCATCATATTGAGTGAAAAAAGCTAGTCTCAGAAATAAATATTTTCTTTCATATGTGCAATCCAGATAAAGTATAAAGACATGAAAGTAGAAGTGCTACTGTGTTAGTTAGCTTTCTTGTTTCTGTGTCAAAATTATCTGATAGAACAACTGAAGGAAGGAAAGATTTATTTTGGCTCATGGATTCAGAGGTTTCAGTGAGTGGTGACTTGTCCCCACGTTCTTGAGCAGAACATCGTGGCAGTGGGAACATGTGTCAAAGGACAGCTATTCATATCACAGTGGACAGGAAGCAGAGAGAGCTTACAGGGTCCCTCTTACAGGGGTCATGGAGAATGTACCCCCAAGGGCCCACTCCCAGTTACCTACCTCCTCCAGCTACGCCCCACCTCACAAAGTTTCCACAATCTCCCAAAGTAGTGTTACCAGCTCAGGATCAAGAGTATAAAATATGAGCCTGTGGAGAACGTTTCATGTTCAAACCACAACAGTGACTATTTGTCCAACTCTTAGTGATCCCACATACAACAGGTGAAACGATTGTCAGTGCTACTCTGCTATTCATAGGGTTTTCAATGGTGGATTGATTTTTTGGGAGTGGGGTTGCTGGGTTCTTCTCTCAAGCCTACAGTATCTGGTTTTCCCAGGCAGTCTCCCATCCAAGTACTAACCAGGCTTGACCCTACTTAACTTCTAAGATCTGATGGGATTGGATGCCACAGTGGTATAGCTGTAGGCACCAGAGAAGTTATCAGATGCTAAATATTAAGGCCTCATCTCTCTCCCAGATATCTCACTGCTAAATCAGCAAATCACAAATCCAAGCCAGTGTGAAGGAAGATTAAAAACTATGAATTTTCCAACAGATTATTTTTCCTATTCAGAGTGCAAGAAGAAATTTATAGGTTTCCTACTATGTTGTTGTTATTAGGTGCCATCAAGTCGGTATCCGACTCATAGCCACCCTCTGTACAACAGGGGAAACACTATTGTCAGTGCTTCTCTGCTGTTCATAGGGTTTTCAATGGCAGATTGATTTTTGGGAGGGGGTTGCCAGGTCCTTCTCCCAAACCTACAGCTTCTGGTGTTCCCAGGTGGTCTCCCATGCAGGTCCTAACCAGGCCCCACCCTGCTTAGGTTCTGAGATCTGGCGGGATCGGATGCCACGGGCTACAGCTGCAGGCTTCCTACTATGAGTGGATTAAATTTAAATTGCAGCTTTTGGTTGTTCACTGTCCATGAAGTTGCCTGGCCTACTGTCAAAACAAAGCCTTAACTGGTCTCTTTGTACAGAAATTAAAACTCAGTCTGCTTGGTCATTCCTCTTTAACACAATCTGCCCTCTGTTCAACCAAGGCATCCACTTCAGATAACTGATCTGTATTCCATTTTCCGCTTTGATTTTAACACCCCGGGGAGCTTCTTTTTAAAATCACCCATGTATTTTAAGATTAGTTTTAATATGTTATTCCCAGCACTTTCTAGGAGTTTGATAGTACAGTTTTCACTACCTATTTCTAGTCCATAAAACTGCCATAAAGAGTAGTCTTTATACATCTTTAAATGGCGAAATTACAATAATACAAAGAAGTGTGGAAAAATTTAAAAATATATAATAAATGAAATTATTCTCTAATTCTTATTTTGAAATCAGAAGATCTTGTATTTTGTTACATGTTAGGTGCCAGGATATTAAGTACTGAAAAGCTATTATAAGTTTATTTGACCTTGAAAATTATTAATATTAGGCAAATTTGAAGTTTGTCAGAACTGTGACTTTTTTTTTTTTTTTTTTTTTTTTTTTTTTGCGGTACTAGGGGTTGAACCCAGGGCACTGAGCTGCACCTTCAGCCCATAATTTTACTTTTTCAGACAGGGTCTTGCTAAACTATGCAGACTTCCTCTGGTCTCGAACTTGGTCCTCCTGCCTCTGCCTCCTGAGTCGCTGGGATTACAGGTGTGTGCCACTGGACAAAGCTTGAGTTGTGACTTTTTTATTCATTAAATTTAGCTCTCTGAAAAATTTCCTTTCCTTTTCAAATATGAAACTTCTACATAGCAATCATGGCATCCATTAATACTTTCCAATTATTTTTAGTGTTCATAGCATTATAAACAATTATTGACTTTTGGATTGGTAATGCTTTACAAAAGTTTATAAGCCATAATATATCTTACCATTTCACTATTGTTAGACATTTACATTGCTTTCAATTTTCTTATTGTGTTAAAATTTAAGAAAATTCTCTTGTTATTTTCTAAGACAGAGTCTCACTATGTAGCCTAAGTTGGCCTTGAACTTGCTATGTAGCCCAAGCTGGCCTCCAGTTTAGGACCTTTCTGCCTCAGCTGAATTTACAGGCATGAGTTGCCATGCCTGGCTTGCTTTCACCTTTTTAATACCAGAAACAAACAAAGCTCAGAGGATAAGAAGAGTGCTTCCTAAAGGAAGGCAACTCTGCCTCCAAAAGGATCAATAAGCCATTTCTTGAACGGAAAAGGAGAAAGACTGATCATTTTCAGAATGGGAGAATATGAGGGAAAGTCACCAGTGGTTTTTAGTTTTTTTTTTTTTAATAGGTATGTTTTCAGGTGTGAGAGGCATGTTTCAGAAAGAATATTTTCATTGGACTATGAATTCTGGGAAATAGCATTTAATCTCTTTTAATTGCATAGTTTTACAATTATGGGAAGTGAATACAAATTTGGAGAGCTGTTGGCTCCATTGTGATTATCAAAAGAAAGGATACACCTGGCTAATCACATGGTCACAAAGGCCCAAGTGTCTGTTTTGTGTCACCCAGGCATTTCTGCCAGGAACAGAAGGTGACTAGAGATTAGAGTCAGTCCTCAAGGACTCCCCCTCATTCCTGCTAATTCTGTCATTCTTCAGGCCACCCCAACTCCTTGGGAAAAATTAATACCTTCTGAGACATTACAATTACTTCTTTTTCCTGTTATCCTGATGATCATAACATTTCCCAAAGAATCTTTTTTGGATAAACTGAGAACTTCTATGACATGCTGTTGTTATGTACTTCAATTTGTTTATATTTCTGACATTTTATCCACTTATGTACAAATGACTAACAAAACTGAAAAGAAATCCCATTTTACATTTCTTTCCTAGAAGCAGCACTAATCACTCTCTGGGCTTAGACAGGTTCTTTCCTGGTTACTTCAAGCTGACCAGTTGGCAAATGACTTGGGGATACCACTGAAGTGCAGAATCTGATTTAATGGAAGCGGGATATGGAGGACTGAGAGTTTGTAATTCTAACATACTTTTAGGTGATTCCGATCCTCTTATACAATGACCACACTCTCAAGGTACAAGGCTATTATATTTCTGTGGGTGGGCAAATGCAAGGATGCTACTGAACTCTGATCCAGAAATATAAGCTCTGGTGAGGCCATTACAATCAGTTTCACAAATGAAAAGAAAATACTGAATTTGTTTTTTCTGCTATGATCAACTCCTGCAATTGTTACAGGCATTAGAATATGTATGTTCAATCCAAGATCAAATGTTTTATAGAAACCAGCCAGACCACGTTAAGATTCAACCTTCTCTAAGAACATTCTTGTTAAATGTTCAGATTATTTAGTATGGTGGATATAAGTTGATTATTCATGGGGATTTATTTGTATGATACCCAAACTGCTAAATAGCAATTGCTTATTCCTATTGGTATAGAAATATTCCAATAAATAAATTTATTACTGAGCACCAATTCTGGACTATATAGTAGAAAAAGGTAAACAATTTGAAGCTGCAGACACAGGAATCAGACACAATTAGTTTATCAATCTCTTGCCACCTAATAAGTCACCTAATACTCAGTGGCTTCAGATAATGAACATTTATTTGGTCTATAATTTAAATATTAACAGTGTAGATTAAGCACGTTTGTGCAATTCCTCAGGTTTTAGTTGTTCTCATTTGCACCTGTGGTCAACTCCAAATTGGCCAAGTGTCTCTGCTTCTGTGGCTGGCTGGATATCATCTGGAGCAATGGGGACAATTGAGTCCCATGTGTCTCATCATTATATAGGATATCCTTGGCTCATTCACATACCTCAGCAGGGTTTCAGAAGAGAGAGATGAACTAAAACCAGGGTTACAAAATGACTGACTGGGCCAAAGCAAGTCAAAAAAGTAAAAATAGTTAAGTTATAGAGAAATATATTCCATTTATTTTACTTTATTTATTTATTTATTTATTTATTTTTTGTGGTACTGGGGATCGAACCCAGGGCCTCTTGATTGGATGCTTTGCAAGTGCTGTACCCCTGAGCTGCAGCCCCAGCCCATTTTGTTTTATACTTTTGTGTGTGTGTGTGTGTGTGTGTGTGTGTGTGTGTGTGGTACTGGAGGTGGAGCCTTGCATGCTTTACAAGTGCTGGACCACTGAGCTGCACTCTCAGCATTTTTTTTTTTTTTTAATTTTTGAGACAGGGTCTCACTAAGTTATACAGACTGCCTCTGGTCTCAAACTTGCCATCCTCCTGCCTCTGCCTCTTGAATGCTGGGATTATAGTCCTGCTCTACCTCTTGATAAGAAGATCTATGCAGTTACACATGAAACAGAAAAAATATGCATTTTTAATAAGTGGAACAACTTTTATTAAGCTTTTTTATCATAAGATTGAATTAAGGGAACCACTTATGTATTTTTCTGTTAATATTGAACTTAATTATACAAATTCATTTTGGAATATTTTATATGAAAGGTAATATGATTATTCAAAGAGAAATTGCTTAAATATTCTTGCAAATGCATGGTATTGTATAAATTCAAATCACATTATTTTTTTCTCAAGACAGATGAAAGAAGCAAGAAGCTACCAGTATAGATTGCTATTTTTTGAGGGAATGAAACTGATGTAATAGATAATATGAAAAATAATAAAGAATATTTGTGCTTACCCAAAGGGCCCAATTACAAAGTGACAGTTTTATTTCCCTGGGGAAAAATGAAACATATTATTCTATTGAAGTCCCTATATTTTCACTTTGCTCTTTTTTAATATATTAAAAATATGATTTCCTGATATGGGTGGATATAAATGGGTTTTTTGGCAGTACTAAGGGGCTGAAACTAGGGCTGTGCATATTTTGAAAATGGTCTACCACTATGCTGCACCCCAAGTCCCATTTTAAATTTTTTTATCTTGAATCAGAATCTAAGTTATTTAGGCTGTCTCTGGCCTCCAATTTGTGATTCTCCTGTCTCCACCTCCCAAGTTGCTGGGATTACAAGTGTGGGTCACTGACTCCAACTAGATGTAAATTTTTATGTCTGTTTGAAAGGGTATCATATAGGGAATCTGCATCTCACAGTGGTACAAGCTGTATATCAGAACTGGCAGATCTTGGCTGAGAGGAGTTATAGATGTTAGTCTCAACAAACTATAAATTCATCCACATCAGAGTCGCACATCAACATAGACATTTTTCTAAGGCATTTGTGTCTGAACTGCAGGCTGATTCTCCTGTTTGGATTACATCTGCTAGTTATTTTCATTTTGCAGCTGTTAGGATAACCAATTGGTTATTTAAACATATATGCTTTAAGACCCATTTGAAAAGTTTGTATCGAACTGTTACCTAGTATGTGCTCTTTTCATTTGTTCTTTGTACCCAGAGGTAATATAAAGCCAAGCAATGTGTCTCAGTGTATTTGTACACTGTTTGAGTGCAGCTCATACAGATCCTAATAATCAAGTGATTCTCTCAGGTCATGATATATTGAGAAAAAAAAAGTAAATTACACATTGAAATTTGGTAATTTGCTCTCCCTTTACAATACTATTGTCCTCATTTTCAAAACTCAACTTTGTGGTTAATCTAATACTAAAACAAACAAACAAACAAAACTCTTGCAAAACAATTGTCTATTCTTCAATTGTTTTCTTCATATGAAAACATTTCTTTGTCATGGTGATTGGATCAAAAGACAGAAAAAACTGTCATAGATAGACTCAACCGAGTCAAAATCAAATTATTCTAGTTTTAGGAGGCCAATCAATATTTTCAAACTGCTCAAGGATATCAAAATGGAACAAGAGCTATTAAACTAGGTACAGGAATTTTTTTTCCACACTCTAGTTCTCTGACTTAGATGTTTAAAATTAGGAGCTCAATTACTGAACGAAAGAATTAGTATCTGGAAAATATTTTAGTAACCACATACCTTTTAAATCATTACATTTTTATTTGATCACATTTTAAGTAAACATGAAAAATTTCAATATGATAAAATTGCACAAACAAAATGCAGGAAGTGTACTTAATGAGTAATTGTAGCTTTCTATTTGTTTGTTTTTGAGATAGGTTCTTGCACTCTGGACCGTCCTTGAATATACTTTCCTCCTTCCTCAGACTCTTGAATGCTGGGATTACAAGCATCTGACACCTTGCCCAGCTCAAGAAATTCTAACTTTTCATTACTTATTAACTATATTTCTCAATCAGATGCTGTTGTAATTATTTTTCAAAAAGAAAAAACAAGATTAAAACAGTGAAAGTGAACA
The DNA here is from genome assembly GCA_007922755.1 of Pedetes capensis. NCBI lineage: Eukaryota > Metazoa > Chordata > Mammalia > Rodentia > Pedetidae > Pedetes > Pedetes capensis. The sequence goes on along the minus strand of VMDO01024936.1, from coordinate 13,266 downwards.
ACTGTATATGGTAGGGAATTTTGCTTCTGTTCTCAATATAAAGTATTTTATTTTTTTTAATTTAAATCAAATTTACACTAAACTGTTACATAAAAACATAAAAATTGTAGGTATTTATGGCTACAATGTAGCATTTTAATACACATACATGTCATGTAATGTTTAAATCAGGCTAAACCTATATATTTCCTTAAATATTTCTCATTTTCTTACAGTGAAAATATTCAAAATCTTTTCTTCTAGATTTTTGAAGTGTATAGTGCATTATTGTTATCTTTATTTACTGTATTACACAATAGCACACCAGAACTTCTTAATAACTATACTGTAGTACCCATTGTTAGTAACCTTTAAAGCCTTGCAGATTTGGAAAAATTTGTCAACAACCTCAAGAAATCTTTAACTCCTCAAAATCTACATCAATTTAAAAAAAGGAGCATAGTGGAAACAACAAGATTTTAGTAATCAACCAGAGGATTGTCTTAGCCTGTGACCATCACAGTTAACTTCCTTGAGTTTCACTTTTCCTATTGAAACTATAGAGAATGATAACTAACTCATGTGGGTACTGTGAGATTTGACAAATGTAATGTATGTAAAGCATGCTGACCAGGATCTGGGCATCATCAGCAATATAATTTGGATCAGGGTCTCCCAAAGACTCATCCGTTAAAGTATTGGTGGAAAGCCTATGGCACTATTGGCAGGAGGTGGAACCTTTAGCAGTGGGGGAAGAAGTTCAGGACATTGTGGAAATATCCTTGAAGAGATATTGGAATTTGGCTCCTCATCTGTTTCTCTTTGCTTCCCAGCTACTATGAGATGGTGGCCCAACATAGTAGTACCAACTGATCATGGACCAGAACCTCTGAAACTATGCTGCAAATTAAGCCCTTCCTCTTTATCTACTCATATTCTCAGGTATTTTGTTACAGCCATGGGAAGCTGATTAATATGATCAATATTAAATGACTTTACTATTGTGTTTACATTTCTATTATTGCATGCATGTGTTTTCTTCATCAACACTTTATTCTGTAGGCAACATAAGAGTTCCTGGGACTGCTGATACTTTTCCAGGTGCCAAAACTATCCGTCTTTTCAGAAAAAAATATGCACTTTGACAACTAATATTTATTTTCTTTATTTCCCCACACATATTGAGTGTCTGATTAAAATTAGCCTACAGCTGTAGCACTGTGGCATCCCATCCTGTCAGATCTCAGAAGCTAAGCAGGGTTAGGCCCCATTAGTACTTGGATAGGAGAGTGCCTGGGAACACCAGATACTGTAGGCTTGGGAGATGGACCCGACAACCCACTCTCCAAAATCAATCCACCATTGAAAACCCTATGAATAGCAGAGAAGCACTGACAATAGTGTTTTGCCTGTTGTACATAAGGTTGCTATGAGTCAGACACTGGCTCAATAGCACTGAACAACAACAACTAGAATTAAGATACTGTGTTAGGAATTGAGGTAGAAACGCTTGTGAATTAGACTCAGAATCTACCTCAATACAGCTAAGAGGTAGAGGTAGAAGTAGAAAATATGTAAAAATATACTTATTATACTAAGCATGAGGCAATAAGCTTAAATAATCACCAGTAAACAGTGTGTAGTAGATACTGAGAACAAATGATAGGTTCTTACCATATGGAATGGCGGTCTGGACATGTATGAATGGCATTTGAAGGTGACTTTGAAGTAAAGCTAAGATTTGAACCAGAGTCACTGGAGAAAGGAGAATCCAGACAGTCAGAACAACATCAGTAAAAACAAAATGTTTGCTCTGCAGAAAATAATGTTGTTGTTAGGTGCCATCAAGTTGATGTCTAACTCACAGCAACCCTACATACAATAGGTGAAACAGTATTGTTAGTGCTTCTCTGCTATTCATGGGGTTTTCAATGGCTGATTGTTTTTCAGGAGTGGGTTTCTGGGTCCTTTTCTGAAGTCTACAGTACTTGGTATTCCCAGGCGGTCTCTCATCCAAGTATTAACCAGGCCTGACCCTGCTTAGCTTCCAAGATCTGACAGGATTGGATGCCACAGTTGTATACTGCAGACACAGGGAATGATAAGTATGCTTAATTCTCCCAGATATTAGGAGGCAAGGAAAAAGTTAAGAGATGGGAAACGGAAGCTGGCATCAAATGTCAATAGTTTCTTACAAATACAAAACCTTAAGTATCTGGTAAGAATTATAGACTATTTTAAGATAAATGTAGTACCTTTATTTTTGTGATGCTAGGGATAGATCTCAGGCTCTTTGCATGCTAGACAAGCACTATACCACTTAGCTACATCCTCAGTCCCTCTTTTTGTTCTTATTAAGCTCTCTTTATATACTCAAGATAACTCAGTCAAAATAGGTCAGACTTTTCCCCAGGTCATCATAATACTGACTTAGGCTCATGCTTTCCTTTGACTCCCCTTTGCTTTGTCTCTCATTCCCCTCTGCTGCAGTATACAGGCTTATTCTGTAGGTATAGAACCAAGTTTAGAAATAAAGATCAACTACCTGTCTTGGTTTTTGAATGGTTTAGAGTCTTTCTTCATGGACATTTCATAAAATCCGTGTCACTGAAACTCACTGGCCCAGTGAATGGCAGGACAGACTGTGAAAGGTGTCCATGAGTGTGCTATACTCAGCATAGCAAAAGATGGGGAAATGTATATTTGGTGAAATCAAAGCAAAAATGTATTTGCACAGTTCATCTCAGTGCTTTCATTTTGCTTCCCAGAAGTGAATGATGTAATACTTTGCTGGTTTTAAATGCCTCCAGTCAGACTTCTGGTTAAAGCAAAAAGACATTTTTTAAAATCAGAAACAATAATGTCATACAAAAAACAGTTAGCTGTTCTCTGTGTGCATAAAAAGCTTTATGAATGTCATTCTTTTCACATGAAAACCTAAGTCACAAAGGACAGGTTGAGAATACCGAGAGTACATAGTAATCATCCTCTGCTGCAGAAGATCTCAACATGGCTGCTCATGGAAATCACCTAGGAGGACCTCAGACATCCTGACCTGCTGATCTTGGACCTCACATCCCACGAATTTTAACCCCACATATAGTTGCAATGTCCAGTCAGAGTTAAGAGGCTTTCAACTCCAAAACCTCTTGTTCTTCTGCTGAGAAACCTCAAAGGTAGAGATATTAAGAGATGTGCACATATTGTTGATTAATAATGATAATAAAAATAACCTAGGTTTAGAACATCAGTCTCCTAATCCCAGGGCTCTTTCTCCAGTTTATTTCCTTTTATATTATGGGATGTGAGGATTTATTATGTATCTATTTCTAACATTATATTATTAATTGAGATAATCAATCTCAATAAACTTTTAGGTATCATTGACTTTCCCAGATAAAGGGAATATACCAGAAAAAATTCCCTACATTCAGGGAGCCAAAACTTGGTAATGGAAAGGAGGAAAAGATACTTAAAATAAACATGAATAAGAAAGTAACAGAATAAATCAAGAGTGGCATTGGTTGAGTGTGTACAAGGATGAATTTGGGAACTTTTGTGTGACACTGTTCTAGATATTTGATGCTTGTTAGATGCTGAGGGTATAAAGACTCAAAATAATTTCTCAATGCTATATAGTCAGACTTGAAGGTTGAATAAAAATGCCAGGAAATAAACATGGAAAGGAATTTTAAGCTGATTTCAGAGGATCACTTGTACAAAGGAATGAACTCTTGAATGGGAGAGGCTAGGGGAAAAAAAGACCTTCAATCAGATAATGAAGGGCAATGTATACCTTGCCAATGAATTAATACTTTTCTTCTTATAAGATTGTATCTCAAACTGTACTATGTGGTATGTATTACACCTGGTTGTTGTTGTTGTTGTCAGGTGCCATTGAGTCGGTATCCGACACATAACGACCTTCATAGGGTTTTCAATGGCTGACTGCTTTGGGATTGCCTTGGGAGTGGATTGCCAGGTGCTTCTCCCATTTTTGCGGTGCTGGGAATTGAACTCAGGACCTCAGAGACTGCAGTGCAGCACTCTACCAACTGAGCTAAATCCCAGCCAATTATACCTGGAGAATTTATAAAATTGAAGATTCCCAGCACATCTCCAATACCTCTGACCTAGTGATTCCAATGATAGTGCTCAGTACCACTTTGAGAAATATGGCTTTGAAAGATGGAGAAAGACTAAAGAAATCTAATGTGGTAAAAACATGGTTAGATTGTTGTATTGTAAAGATTAATGTTGGGAGAAGTATAGAAGATATACTGGAACAGAATGATTTATCTGAAGGGAATCTATGGCAGTTCTCTAAGAGGGAGATAATGAAAACCTTTACTAGGACAGCTGTGGAAATGAATAGAAAGTAGAAAATGGTTATTTAAAATATTTAAGAGCTAGAAGTGTAAGATCACAAGGTTTAGGAGCAGAATTTATATTAGTATGTCAGGAAGAGGATGGAATACAATTGTTTGCACTTACCTGATTTGGGAAATAGGATGGAAAGTATTGTCAGCTAAAAAAGAGTTCAGACATGGACATGCTTACTGGGGTTCAGCTTTACCTTAGCAGTCAATTGTACATATCAACGTGCACCTTGGGGGAGAAGTGTGCTCAAACACATTGATATGGAAGTTTATCTATCTTATCTATCTATCTATCTATCTATCTATCTATCTATCTATCCATCCATCTGTCTGTCTATCTATGTACCACTTCTATTTCATAAGGGAGATAAAAAATAAGTGGAGTAGAAAGTATGAGAACTCAGGATAGAATTTTAAGAAGTGCACAATTGTGATTAATAACTAAAATGGTGGAGTACAATATTTTGAAATCAATACTTACATAATCATGATGAACATAGTAAAAAGAGGAAGGATGATAACCTAAATTTTTTGAGTTAGTACTGAAAGGGAAAATTAGAGACAGTGGCAACAAATATGCATATAGCTAAGAATGAGGGCTCTTCATACACACATACATATCTTTTGCTTCTTATAAAAATTGTTTTTTCCATATATATTTAAACTAAAGTATGCAAGTAGTATGAAGAGTGGAAACAGAACAAAGAGAAAAATATTGGAATGATGGAACTCATAGTTTAGAGAATAGTGATTATTTGTGTAAGAAATTGACTCACAATGTTGGTTTGAGTACTTTAAAAAGAAAGGTATTAACTAATCTGAAAGATTTTTATTTACTTATTTTTTTGTGGTACTGGGGGTTGAACCCAGGGCCTCACGCTTGCACCCTCTGCAAGCGCTGGACCACTGAGCTGCACCTCCAGCCCATTTTTTTTTTTTTTTTTTTTTTACTTTTTGAGACAGGATCTCACTAAGTTACGCAGACTGCCTCTGGTCTTGAACTTGCAGTCCTCCTGCCTCTGCCTCCCAAGCCTCTGGGATTATAGGCGTTCGCCACTGCTCCTGGCCCGAAAGCTTATTTTGAAGGCACATATTTCTAGTTTCTATTCCTAATCAATAAATGTTAAAAAACTTTTTTTCAGATATACAAGCAAATACATTCCATATTTTAATAGAATCATCAGAAACTTTTAGAAAAGGAAAAATAATGTGGAATAATATATTCCAAATATACCAGAAAGAACAAACATAAACATAAAGGATGTCTTTAAAATACTAATACCTAATCTTCTATAGCCTGCAGCTGTAGCCCTGTGGCATCCGATCCTGTCAGATCTGGGAAGCTAAGCAGGGTCAGGCCTGGTTAGTACCTGGATGGGAGACCGCCTGGGAACACCAGAAGCTGTAGGCTGGGAGAAGGACCTGGCAACCCCCTCCCAAAAATCAATCTGCCATTGAAAACCCTATGAACAGCAGAGAAGCACTGACAATAGTGTTTCCCCTGTTGTACAGAGGGTCGCTATGAGTCGGTTACCGACTCGACGGCACCTGACAACAACAACAACAACAACAACAATCTTCTATAAACTGTAGCATGCAATTTTCATATCTTAACTCTGGTTCCTATGTTAGGCTTCAGCAAGCTTCACTTTTTTTATCTGGATCTTTCCAATTTCTGCTTGAGGATATAAACAAACTTAATTCAAACATTTTCTAACATATCCCTGCATCTTAACTAATGTGCTCTATTCTAAAAAGATTTATGGAAGTGCTGCTCAATAAAAATTAATGCTAGATGCAGCTTCAATTTTAAATTTTCTAGTAGAATTATTTTAAAAAGATCACATTAAAACAAGCAAAACTATTTTTAATAATGGAGTTTGTCACAAAATATCTAAAATATTACTTCAACATGTAATGACTATCAAAATTGTTAGTGAGATATTTCACATTCACTTTTTCCTAAATCTTTTAAATATATTTTGCATCTTGTACTTAGAGAAGACCTTGATTCAGATTCAGATGATCTGTATTTTAGGTACTCATAGCCATTTATGTCTAATAGCTGCCATATTGGATAGTGCACAGTTAATATATTTACTGTACAGACTCTCTCTTTTATATTTCCCAAACTGAACTTCATAATTACACAGTAATTTTTAACTCATATTAAAATGTGTTTTCATCTTATCTTGCTATAAAATGCCCCAATCTTTGTAGATGTGAGGTTAGTCTTCAAAAAAAAACATGGATTATTTCTTTCAAGCACAGTTATTTAGCACCTAAGGCATGGCATATTTTTGCTAGGAATTTGGGAAGTAGTGGTAAATAACCCAGCTATCCCTACAAAATAATATCCATTCTAACTAAAAAGATAAAAATCTATGTTTAATACTCATTTGCATGGGAGAAATTTTAGATGGGACTTGTTAGGCTTTGCTTCCAAAATGAAAAATTAGCATTTTAGGCTCATATATTATGAATATTTGGCAAAGAAAAAGTTCAACTTTGGCAAGAGTTATAGAATGCCTATGAAGATAATAGACCTTGAATGAGGTTTCAAAGTATGAATGAGATATAATTTGCCAGAAAAACAGAAAAAAATATTTAGATTAATGGAACAAAACTAATAAAATCACAGAAATGAAAATGAGTATGACAGAAGAAGAATAGGAAGACTGGGCATGGTGGTTCAGGCCAATAATCTCAGTGACTAGAGGTGGAGGCAGGAGGATGGAAGGTTCAAGGCAAGAAGCAGCCTGTGTAACTTAAAAAGACCCTGTCTGAAGAAAATAATAATAATATTCAAGGGGTGTAGGCTAGGGGTGTAGCCTAGTGGTAGAGCACTTGTAAAGTATATGTGAGGCTCTGAGTTCAACCATTCAGTACAAAAGGAGGAGGAGGAGGGGGGGGAAGAGGAGGAGAAAGAGAGAAGGTGGTGGAAGAAAATAGGAGGTAGAAGAAGGAAGAGAAGAAGGTAGAGGAGAAAAGGAAGAAGGAGGAGGAAGAGGGAGGAAAGAGGGAGGAAAAGAGGGAGGAGGAGGAGGAGGAGAAGGGGGAGGAGATGGAGTAGAACAGGAAAAGCAGAAATGAAGATGAACAGGGAAACAATCAGATGCCTGGAGGGGAGACTTAATGAAGAAAAGATTGACATAAATCTGACAGGGGCTTAGACAAAGTAGGCACTTTTCCTTATTTTGACTGGAAACAGTGCTGTTCATAACAACAGTTTAAAAGATTATAATGTAGAAAATTATGTGCACTATTGCCTGGAATAAACCCTTGGTGGAAAAATTTCATGCCAAAGGCAATATACTTTCAAACAAATAAATACCTTTCAACCCTTCTGGAGTATGGCAGGAGGCAATTCCATATTTGTCCCATCTCTTTTGGTTTTGTATTATTGTACAAAGATAACCCAGAGATATTAGAATAATCATCCATAGCGTCAAGACTCCAGAGAGTAATTTGTTTCTTCATTTCAAGACCTGAATATGTGTTCTTAACTTTTTGTCAAACATTTCCACTTCTAGGATCTGATAAGAAAATAATCAGAGATCCACACTGAACTATGTACAAGGAAATCCACTATATTTATAACAAAAGCAAGTTTAAGACCCTTAATGTAAGCCATTTAGTTATTAAATATACTTTGGTCCACTAATACTATGTGCTTTTCTGAAAATAAATGTTAATTTTTTCAAAGATTATTGGACTATGCAAGGATTTACTCCTAATTTAATTCTTAGCTTTTATTGAAATGCAGGCATGTACATTGCACAAATCTTCACAATTTTTGCTACATTAAAACATCTATGTAGCTAGTGCACACAACAATACATAAAATAGGACCACTTCACCAGCATTTCCACTTTTGCCACCTTTGTTCTTTCTTCTAACAGCATAGATTAGTTTTATTCTTCCTTTTCAAGTTTTCCTAACTATAATCATAGAGCATATATACTTTTGTGCCTGAATTTTTCTCAGTATTATATTTGGCACATTTAGTCCATGTCATTGCATATGGCTCACCTTCTTAATTACTGTTGCTATATAGTATCCCATTCAAAACTTTATTAATCCATTTGGTTGAAGGACATTTGGGACAGTTTCAATATGATTTACTGTGAATGGTGCTATAAGCAACTTTTTTGAAAAATTTAAGTTTATTTTAACCAATACACAAAACATGGAAATTTGCATGATAATAGGGTGCAATGTGATGTTCCCATACATGTTTATATTTTATAGTATTCAAATCAGTGTAAATATATCTATCTTCTCAAATAATTATCATTTCTTTATGGCAAAATATTCAAACTAATTTCTTCTCACTTTTTGAAATATATACTATACTATTATCTATAGTTACACTAATGTGCAATACCATACCAGAACTTCTTTTTGCTGTAGAACTATACTATAGTACTCATTGATCAACCTTTCCTCATCCATACCTACTGCTGGTTGGTGTGTGTGTGTGTGTGTGTGTGTGTGTGTGTGTGTGTGTGTGTGTGTTTATTTTTCATGAATTATGTGCATGTATTTTGTTCCTCTACTTATTGGGTATATGTGAAGGGATGAAACTGCTAGGTCATAGGAATAAATAGGTTCAGCTTTTGTAGCTATTGACAGTAGTTTTCCAAAGTGATTATACCAATGTTCTCACCAGAAGAATGAATGTCCTGTTTGTTGTACATCCTTGATATATATATCTGTTATTATCTGAAATTTCGGTAATTGATATTGGTGGGAAGGAACTAGAATTGTATTTTGGTTTTATTTTGAATTTTTCCTAATGGTTATTGGAATTGACCACCTTTTAAATAACTTTATTAATGACTGTAAAATCAGCCATAGGAAATTCCTACCCAAGTCCTTTGCCCATTTTTCTATTGAAATGTCTGTTTTCTTTATGGCTTTATACATTCTGCACATGAGGCTTTTGTTGGATCTATACTTATTACAATTTTTTGTCCTTTGAGGGTTTATCTTTTCAATTTAATATTATGCTTTTGAATCAATTACACAGATTGGATGATTGTAATTACAAGATTTCTAGGAGCTACCCATGAATGATTTTAGTAGGGTAAAAGGTAAAGGGTAGAGGTTATGGTAGGGTTGGAGAAAGAAAATACAAGCTAGAATTGGAGTCTCCATTAATTTCCAGATACAGCTCCTAGGGATCCCCTCTGAGTCACACAGGGTATATATATTGCCTTTGTATCATAAACCATCAATGTATATATGAGGATATTTGTTAAGTGCCAACTTCTCTACTTAAAGATATAAATATTTCATTGATCAAAACAGATGAAATTCCTTCCCCCCATGGAGTATGTTTATATTCCCATTGGTGGGAAGAAACAAATATCCAGTTAGATAACTATACATACAATGGACAAAAAATAATGTAGAGTACTAGAGAAAGAGCATGGTTTCTGTGGTGGGGGAAAGAAGAAATAAATGAAGTTTCTTCAATAACATGACATTTCAATAGAAACCTTGAAAACTGACAGAACAAGCAATAACAGTTATATGTGGGAAGAATTTTCATGTAAGAATAAGTAAAGTAGAAAGGGCAAGTAATCTTGCAAGAGCATGCATGAAAATGTTGAAGAATCATAAGTATGGTTGGGATAGAATGAGCTGAGGTGAAGTCGGGAAGAACCATAGGAGATAAATTTAGAGGGATAGCAAAGATCATGTAAGACCTAGTAGTCATGGTAACAGCTAATGTGGATGAAAAAATTATTGTGAGTTAAACAGAAGGGTGACATGATTGGACACACATGTTGAAATGAGTCCTCTGGCTGCTTTTTTGGGAATGGATTTCAAGAGAGCAATGGTAAAAGGCAGATGTTTACCTAGGATGCCTGAGTGATAATTCAGGAGAGAGATAATAGATCTACCAGTGGTGAAGATATGTTTTAAAGTCAGAATATGTATGGCTTGGTAATGAATTGGAATCACATAAGAAAGCAGTCAATGATAATTTCTAGGTTCTGTTGTGTTCCACTGGTTACTGGAAGCATGGATTTACCATTTCATGATATGAGAACATTAGTGGGATAAAAATGTTTTAGGAAGATGGACTGGTGATTGATTAGATCAGTTTGGGGCATGTTAAATTTGATATGCCTTTATGTCATTCAACTAAGGATAGGAATAGGAAGTTGGATATATTATATGAGATTTACTGCCAGAGCTGAGATTTAAGTTATACACTTGGGAACCATCTTTTACTACATGAAATTTAAAGTTTATAAAACTGTATAGAAGACCCATAGAGTGAGGAAAGACAGGAGAGAGAACCAGTCTATAGCCTGAGCCCTGAGTTTCTCTAGCTTAAACATAGAATTGGAACAAAATAGAAAAGAAAAGTAAAAAGGAAGAAACCTGTAAGGCTGAGGAAAGCTGCATTGTGTGTGTGCATGGCAGGGAGGAGGGACTGAAGATAGTAGTTCAAGATAGGTGGAGTGATTCAACTGTAGGAAGTGCTGTTGATGTGTCCATTTCTTGTTTTCATTGTTGGGAGTTGGAGTGTGACATGATGAAGTTCTCTGTGCTATTACATAGGTCTTTCCTCCTTTCTCTGTTGTTTTGGAATTCTTCTCAACTTGAACCAGCAGTGACTCAGTGTGTTCTGATTATTGTTTGATAACCAGAATAAAAAGAAGACCTTTTGATAATGACATGGAAATTAGAGTCAATGACATACATGTAGGAACAACTGCCCTGTAACAAGGGTGCTGACATTTAACTATCAGTTTTCTCATCCTTTCATTTATTTTAGGATCTATAAATTGGGATTCCCAGGGAACAATGCTTTTCATAGTATCCAAGATCAATTATAGACCAACATTGAATATCCTCTAGAAATTTCAGGTAGTTTGCCTTGTGAAGAGTCTTAAATTCTCATCTCTGCCTTTTGGAATGAATGGGTATGATGTCAGTAGCTTGAGTGACAGATCTCAAGTAGCAAAAGGAAGGCAACAGCCATCAGCTTCCTCACAAAGATAAAATGTGAACCTAATTTTAACAGCAATAGTAAGGATCAACTACTGATGAATCACCAGATCAAAAGTGCCTGTATGAAGACTTCCTCTCTTTCATGAAATGCATGATGAGTGGAATCTATTTGGGATCCTGTTTAAGTGATATTGTTGTCTTGTTTCTCCCAAGTTGAGGAGTGATATCTGTTTGAATATCTTCTTGGATTTGGGATTATATATCTATACTGTGATTAGCTTTTTAAATGACTGAATTCTAAGTGAAACTGCCACTGAACTTTGTAGGTAAAGTCAAGTTCATAATAAAGCTGTCACTGTATGGAAAAAAAAAAGAAAGAAAGAAATGTGTTGATGGCAGTAGCACAGCCTATAATTTCAGTGACTTGGGAGGCAGAGGCAGGAGGATGGAGAGTTTGAGGGCAGCAGCAGCCTGTACAATTTAGAGATACCTTGACTCAAGCTAAAAAGTAAAGAATGGGCTGAGGGTGCAGCTCAGTGATAGAGTGCTTACAAAGCATGTGAGAGGCCCCGGATTCAACACTCTACTACCAAAAACAAATAAACAAATAAAAAATGAAATGCTGTTGATGCACTGGATAAAAGCTGAACAGGGACCACTGGTTTTCACAATGCAAGCCATTGGGATGGGGGCTTCGAGTATGAGGGCAAAAGACATGAGAAGGAAGGAACTGAAGGTCTTATATAAACATTTATTCTGAGCTCTTTTCCTGTAAAGAGGAGCAGAATGATAGGCAAGTAACTAGACTGGATATGGACTGAAGAAGTTTCTGTTTCTTTTTAGATGGGAAATACGTGGAAAATTAGTAGCTTGATAAATGATCCATTAGAGGGAAAATGATTTTGTAGAAGAGTGAGATGTGATCACAACAATGAATACACTAGATACATCAGTATGCCAAGTCTCAAGTTCAAAATTTTACCAGCCAATAGATTTGTTTGTTTGAATGAATAATTAATAAAGTTGGTTTCAATTTTAATACTATACAGCAAGAACTGAAAATTCTCTTTCAAATATATGACAGTGGTTACATTTAAAGTGACTCACAAATACCTTGCTTACTCAGACAAAAGCAGCAAGGCTACAACAATTATTTTTAAAACTCTGGGTGTATGTGTTCCTCCTAACTATTTGAGTTAGAAAATACAATATTAACTCATACTGATAAAACCACATTAAATCTGTTTTTAACTGTGTAGACCTGAAGGAGTAAGTATTTGTGGAAGACTTAATTTTCAAAAGAACATGGATCCTTTTAGGAATGATATCTGCCTTTCACTGAGATTTCTATATCTATACTAGAGCCATGTTGCAAAATTTTCTAGTAAAGTGGTCTTAAATTTACTTCACATAAGAGTTTCTTAGAAAAGTTAAAGTAGTTAAAGAGTGGAGGATTTTTGTCACATTTTCAAAAAGGAAAAACCTCATTATGTATTCTCTTGTTGATACAAGCCATCTTTTCTGCTTTAAATTCCTGGAAAAATAGAGATGGATGAATGTCAGAGACTTAATAGGATTAATTAAAGGGTAAGAAAAGTCCTATCACTTCTGTATATTGAGTAACTATAAATTTAAAATGTAAAAAATGAAATGGATTATCTTCATAATAACCAAAACTTAAGAAATGTCCTAGGAATAAATTATATAATGTTAATGCTTATATTGAATATGATTTAGAAGTACTGTATTTTTAGGGTTTTTCTTTAAATTTTCTCTCATATGGATGATTCTTGAGATACATATAAAAATGATTCTGAAATAATGATTTCCCTTTTTCTGTTAAGAATACATTTACTCTGGCTGATATCTATTCTGGCATCATCCATATATCTGCTGAATGTACAGACTTTTTCTCACCTGCCAAGTCTTGTATTTT
>VMDO01024935.1:0-28963 GCA_007922755.1 Pedetes capensis | reverse complement strand
AAAGAGACGATGGAAAAGCTCTATACAAAATGTCAAAACAAGACCAGGTGCTGACTGTGGATCAGACCATCAACTTCTCATATGCAAGTTCAAACTGAAGCTGAAGAAAATTAGAACAAGTATATGAGAGCCACGGTATGACCTTGAGTATATCCCACCTGAGTTCAGAGACCACCTCAAAAATAGGTTTAATGCATTAAACACAAATGATAGGAGACCAGAAGAGTTGTGGCATGACATAAAAGATATCATTCAAGAAAGAAGCAAAAAGTTCTTAAAAAGACAAGAAAAAAAAAAGAAAAGACCAATTACATGTCAAAAGAGACACTAGACCTTGCCCTCGAACATGGAGCAGCTAAAGCAAAAGGAAGACATGATGAAGTTAAGGAACTAAACAGAAGATTTCAGAAGGAAGTTTGAGAAGACAAAAACAAATATTATAATGACATGTGCAAGGAGCTGGAGGCAGAAAACCAAAAGGGAAGAACATGCACTGTGTTTCTCAAGCTTAAGGAAGTGAAGAAAAAATTCAAGCCTCAAGTGGCAGTAGTGAAAGATTCTACAGGGAAAATATTCAGTGATGCAGGAAATATCAAAAGAAGATGGGAAGAACACACAGAGTCATTATACAAGAAAGAATTGGTAGATGACCAATCATTCCAAGAGGTTGCATATGAAGAGGAACCAATGGTGTTAAAGGACGAAGTGGAAGCTGCCTTGAAAGAACTGGCAAAACACAAGGCTCCAGGAATTGATGGGATACCAATAGAGATGTTTCAACAAACAGATGCAGCACTGGAGGTATTAACATGTTTATGCCAACAGATTTGGAAAACAGCTACTTGGCCAACTGACAGGAAGAGATCCATATTTGTGCCTATTCCCAAAAAAGGGGATCCAACTGAATGTGCAAACTATCAGACAATATCATTAATATCACACACGAGCAAAATTCTACTAAAGATCATTCAGAAGCTACTGCAGCAGTATATAGATAGGGAATTACCGGAAAATCAAGCGGGATTCAGAAGAGGGCGGGGAACCAGGGATATCATTGCTGATGTCAGGTTGATATTAGCTGAAAGCAGAGAATATCAGAAAGATGTCTATCTATGTTTTATTGACTATGCAAAAGCATTTGATTGTGTGGATCATAACAAATTATGGATAACACTTCTGAAAATGGGAATACCAGAACACCTAATTGTGCTCATGAGAAATCTGTACATGAACCAGGAGGCAGTTATTGGAACAGAACAAGGAAACACTGTGTGGTTTAAAGTTGAGAAAGGTGTGTGTCAGGGCTGTATACTTTTACCCTATCTCTTCAATTTATACGCTGAGCAAATAACCCAAGAAGCTGGACTTTATGAGGAAGAATGCGGCATCAAGATTGGAGGAAGTCTCATTAACAACCTGCGTTATGCAGATGACACAACTCTGCTTGCTGAAAGTGAAGAGGATTTAAAACATTTACTGATGAAGATCAAAGATCATAGCCTTAGCCGGGCGTGGTGGCACACGTCTGTAATCCCAGCGGCTCGGGAGGCAGAGGCTGGAGGATCACAAGTTCAAGACCAGAGGTAGTCTTTGTAACTTAGCGAGACCCTGTCTCTAAAAGTAAAAATTGGGCTGGGGGTGCAGCTCAGTGGTCCAGCACTTGCAGAGGATGCAGGCTGGAGGCCCTGGGTTCAACCCCTAGTACTGCCAAAAACAAACAAACAAACAAACAAACAAAAAAAGATCATAGCCTTCAATATGGGTTACGACTAAACATCAACAAAACAAAAATCCTTACGACTGGGTCAGCATGCAACTTCACAATAAATGGAAAAAAGACTGAGGTTGTCCAAGATTTTGCTTTGCTTGGCTCTATAATCAACACCCACAGAAGCAGCAGCCAAGAAATCAAAAGACGCATTGCTCCAGGAAAAGCTGTGGCCAAAGATCGAGTATTGAAAAGCAAAGATGTCACATTGAAGACGAAGGTGCATCTGACTCATGCCATGGTATTTTCAGTGGCATCATATGGTTGTGAAAGCTGGACATTGAACAAGAGAGACAGAAAAAGAATTGATGCTTTTAAATTGTGGTGCTGGAGATGTCTATTGAATATACCATGGACTGCCAAAAGAACCAACAAATCTGTCCTAGAAGAAGTGCAACCAGAGTGCTCCTTGGAAGCAAAAATGGCCAGACTGCGTCTTACATATTTTGGACATGTAGTCAGGAGAGAACAATCCCTGGAGAAGGACATCATGTTTGGGAGAGTGGCAGGTCAACACAAAAGAGGAAAACGCTCCACCAGATGGATTGACACAGTGTCTGCAACAATGGGCTTAAACATAAATAAGATCGTTTGCCTGGCACAGAATCGGGAAGTGTTTCTATCTGCTGTACATAGGGTCGCTATGAGTTGGACTCGACTCAACGGCACTTAACAACAACAACAACAACAACCCCTGACAACCACTTCTCTGTTCTTTATCCCTCAAGTTGTGCCTTTAAAAAATTAACTTTAACTAATTGAAGAAAGGAGAAGGGCCTGGCAATCCACTCCCAAGGCAATCCCGAAACAGTCGCCATGGAAAACCCTATGAGGGTCGCTATGAGTCAGATACCAACTTGACGGCACCTCACAACAACAACAATTGAAAAAAAGTGGAATCAATTAGTTCACCCATTGCACTAGTTGCATTTCATATGCTCAGTATTCACATGCAGCCAATAGCCACTGGTTTGGACTGTGCAGCTATGGAGCATTTCCATCATTGTGGAAAGTGCTGTCAGACTGGCCTAGAAGCAGCACATTCGCCCAGGGCTTCTTAGGTGCTTGAGGGCCATATGCCCTCCATGGGCCCTTTCCCCAGAACAAAGAGCACATCATAGGGACATACAAAAAAGTCTGGTGCGAATTTCCAAGGCATCCATTAATCCATCTAAGCTCTTCTCTCAGGTTTACGCTGCCTAAATTTCCCGTAATTGTGAACATCTCTAAGCACTGCCCTCAAGCCTCATGTTCTGCCTTGTGTCCTCAGGTTGGCCAGCTGACCAAAGCCGCGTCCTGAGAGCCTGCTATTGTACGGGGAGCCAGCTGAGAGGCGGTTCTTCCTGAGAACCACGCCCCACTCAGTGTTCTGCCCGCTGTGCCACCTGCTCTTGAGGGCAGGAATGACCTTTTAGAAATCATCATTAGTAAATGTGAATTGGGGGCTCCTGCAAGATTTAGTGGAAGTTTAGCTTCTCTCACCATAAATCTCCTTTTTTCAGATGGAATGGTCAAGTAGTTTGGAACAAGCTTAGCGTGATAAAAAGGTAGCTTGCTCCTCCAAACAGTACTCCCAGTAATTCTGGCCCACATCCAATCAGCCTAGAAGCTGCTTCCTTTGTATTTTTCTTAGGGGTGTGGAAATACTGGGGTTTGAACCCAGGGCCTCGTGCTTGCATGCTCTGCAATTGCTGGACCACTGAGCTGCACCCTAAAGGGTATGAAATAGCAGGGGTCGCTGACTCAAGGGCCCAAGAGTTCTTTTTGCACATTTATGCTCCTGGCCTCTCCTGGGCCCTTGGATTCCCATGTGCAGAGCTTTCTCCAGGGCTGTGGGTTCTGGCAGCTGTGGACTCCAATTCTGGCAGACTGGGCCCCAGAACAGAAGCAAAGACCTTTCCCCAAGGCCTTCAAGGGGCTCTGACTGGCTGGCCTTGGAATGCACACCCCCTCCTGAGTCACTTGTGGCAGACCCAGGCCAGGCTATCATGACGTGTCCAGTCTGGGCCCTGTGGCCTCCCCTGCCACTAGAGAAGCAATTTCTGTGTCCAGGTGAAGGGGAGAAGGAGACTGGAGGAAGGAAAGTCACTGTTGGTGGCTTGGTGCTGTTTATGTCATTGGTTTCCAGGCAGGAAATAGGGGCTCAGAGATGCCACATCTCTGCGGGTGCCGTGAGTCCCCTTTGAGAGAGGCAAGGCCAGACCCAGATCTCTGCCTGGGAGTTTGAATCTTTTCAACTCTCCCTTCGGCCTCTAGAAGAAAAAATTAGTTACTTTGTATCACTGTGCCTAAAATCCCCATGAGAACAATTTAAAAGGAGAAGGATTTATTCCGGCTCAGGGTTTCAGAGGGCTCAATCTGTGGTTGCTTGGCCCCAGGCCCTTGGGCAGGACATCGTGGCAGGGCGAGCATGCGCAGAGGATTGCTGCTCACCTCAGGGCAGAGAAGAAGCAGAGAAAGCAAGAAGGAGTCAGGGGCCAATACCCACAACCCTCCGCTGCCCCCGAGACCTACTTTCGCCAGCTAGGTCCAACCTCAAAAGTTTCCAGAACCTCCAAAAATAATGCCACCAGTCGCCGGGCACGGTGGCGCATGCCTGTAATCCCAGCGGTTTGGGAGGCGGAGGCAGGAGGATCGCAAGTTGGAGACCAGAGGCAGTCTGCATAACTTAGTGAGACCCTGTCTCAAAAAGTAAAAAAATGGACTGGGGGTGCAGCTCAGTGGTCCAGCACTTGAAAAACATGCAAGCGTGAGGCCCTTGGTTCAACCCCCAGTACTGCAAAATAAATAAATAAATAAATAAATAAATAAATAAATAAAGCCACCAGCTGAGGACCAAGTGTGTAACACACAAGGCTGTGGGGTCACTTCCTATTCAAACCACAACAAAGAGTCTATGGAAGCTCGGCAGTAAGAATGGTTGGAAACCTAGAGGTCCCCTGCCCTCCTGCAGGAGGCGTCGCAGTACAACAGACAGAGCTGGGAGGCACTTCAGAGAGACAGTGTCACTCACTCATCTTCTTGCTCAGACTGCTCCTAGAAGGGCCAGGACAGACAAGTGGTTTTGCTGCTGAATCACTTCCAAAAAGAGGTCGTGTTATAACCTCCGAGCAGCTAGCCTTTCATGACCTTCAGCATTTTCCTTATTTCCCAACTCAAATCCTTCCCACTGCAGTTGAAGATCGTTTCCACTCTGTGCTCAGGGAAGGGAGGCCAGATGGTCGAGTCCTGTGTAAGGGAACTTCTGATGAAGCTGCCGGAATGAGTGGACCAGCGTGCAGTCACTTTCTTCTCTGGGTTGAGCAGTCCTAATTCTGTAGGGGTTTTTCTCTTAGGTCTTATCTTCTAATTTCTGAATTGCCTCGTTATCTTTTCTCTGGAAGAGACACAAGATGTTGCAGGTATTCCGTTATTCACTGCATGCTGATGTGCATGATAGTATTTAAATGTTGTTGTTGTTAGGTGCTGTCGAGTCAGTATCTGACTCTTAGTGACTCTCTATTCAACAGGCAAAACACTATTGTCAGTGCTTCTCTGCTGTTCATAGGGTTTTCAATGGCGAATTATTTTTTGGGAGTGGGTTGCCGGGTCCTTCTCCCAAGCCTACAGCTTCTGGTGTTCCCAGGAGGTCTCCCATCCAAGTACTAACCAGGCCAGACCCTGCTTAGCTTCCAAGATCTGACGGGATTGAATGTCACAGGGCTACGGCTTCAGGCAGTATTTAAATACTACTTAGAAAAGAAGCAGTGGGTGGGGACTTTTCCAGTGCTGAATGAAACTGACTGTGGAATGGGGGACCCACAGGGATGTTTTCTGCCCCATGGAAGCTGGTGGTGTGGGGTCCATCCCTACCCACCTGGGTGTTCTCAAGAGCAATAACAAGAATTCACAGTATCCAAACATGAGGAAATGATAAGGGGCAGAAACACTAACTATCTTGATGTGATCTTTACACTGTGTACATGTATTGAATCACCAAATGGTACCTTCACAACTATGTACAATTATTAGGTATCAATTACAAAGCAAAATAAATTTTGTCAATAATGGAAAAGAAGGTCAGGCGCAGTGGCACGTGCCTATAATCCCAGTGGCTCTGGAGGCAGAGGCAGGAGGATCGCAAGTTTGAGACCAGAGGCAGTCTGCGTAACTTAGCGAGATCCTGTCTCAAAAAGTAAAAAAAAATGGGCCGGGGGTGCAGCTCAGTGGTCTAGCACTTGCAGAGCATGCAAGTGCGAGGCCCTGGGTTCAACCCCCAGTACTGCAAAAAAAAAAAAAAAAAAAAAAAAAAAAAAAAAGAATGGAAAAGAAAGCAGTAACAGGTGTCAGCACATTGTTTATTCATTTCTGTTCCATGTGCAAGACTGTTTTTTTTATACCAGTTCTAAATCATTTGTTGGAATTGAATTGTTTTTGCGGGGCTGAAAATAGCACATTTCATGCGGTTGTTCCAGGCTATTAGCATGGACAGCTTCAAGAAACCATTTAATGTTCTTCTGGTTGGGTTCAGGAGCCCATTGCTTGTGACAAGGGAGGACATACTACAGCCTTTCCTCAAACCAGATCTAAAACTGGCAAAAACCACCACCACCACCCATGAGAACAAATAAACCTTCCTGGCTGTTGGGGGCAGTGTGGGTTCCAACCCACGAGTCCTGGAGTCAAAGAAAGATATGCCCAGGAGTGAGAGTGGGGGATGGGGAACCTGTCTGGCTTGCTGGAGGGATCCCAGGTTGCAAGTGGCAGCAGGCGGAGGAGTCACGTTCTCTCTGGAGTACAGGGACGCTCAGAAGCACCCGCGAGGCTCTGTGGGGGAAACTGCAATTTTAAGAAATGAGGAAGTAAAAGAACAAAGGAGAAATGACTGAATTGGTGGTGGTTCTGGTTGTGATTTGTTTCTTTGTGGCGTGGGAGATGGAACCCCGGGGCCATGCACTCGAGATAAGCAATCTACCCCTGAGCTACACCCCCAGCCTTGGGCAATTCTTTATGAGTTGAAATTAGTTTTCCTTCTTGGCTGTGTTCTTTGGGGACACCCAGATGGACTATACTCCTCCCTCAAGGGAACAGCTCATGAAGAACACCCTCCAGCTGTGTGGTTGTACACCATGCAACTCAAGCAGATGCCTTCCACGTTGTTCTGTATGAAAAAGGAGCCCCTTGCGGTTGTTCAGTGCACAACCTGCGTGGCTGCACATGGCGGCCCCATCATCTCACATTCCAAAGACCCTCTCAACTCGTCTGCATGCCATCTCAGTACCAACCTCTGCACGGATACCAGGTATTTGTAGTGGAGCTTTGTCGTGAGTGTAATAGACACAGTTCCGTTGAATTCCTCTTGCTATTTGTAGGCATCTACTACCTCTTAAAGTTTGTCTTCAATTATGTATGCTCCTAAGCTGTTCCACTGTTGGTATATTTAGGAAAAGTTCAGTCGCATTTTCAGAATTGTAATGATTCCCCATAAAACATCTGGTTCTGAAAAGTGTGTATCTCTCCTGTACTGATAACATAATGGCGGGCCAACCCTGCTGCCTCTCGCCTTCCTTTATGCTGTGGTTATAGAAAGAACTAGAGCTCTAACAATTTGCCTTTCAGTGGCATAAATAAAGATCCTTGGGTTCAGACTATTTGCCAGAATGTCCACGACTTGAAGACCCAGTCCCCACTTATCTCTCTAATACATGTTGTATTTCCTCTCAGCCCAGTTTCTTCACCAGCATTTGTATGGAGGTGGCAGCTTATTTTATTTTATTTTTATTGTTTGCAGTACTTGGGGGTCAAATCCAGGGCCTCACATATACTTTGCAAGTATTCTGCCACTGGGCTGCCCCCTCAGCCCACTTTTTATTCCTTAGTCTTGAGACAGGCTCTTGCTAAATTGCATAGGCTGCCCCTGGCCTTGAATCTGTGATCCTCCTGCCTCAGCCTCCTGAGTTGCTAGGATTATAGGCGTGAGCCACTGTGCCCCTCCAGGAGGTAGCATTTTAAAAAGTGCTGTCTGCCCCATGGTTCTGTTCCCCTGGGACACATACAGTTATCAGAGAAACAGGACATAAGTCTTGGGTGTGAGGTAGGAACCCTTTAGGGGGTGTGGCTGGAAAGGAGCCAGCACAGGGCTCGCCTGCTCCTCCAGGCTTCTGAGTGGGCTGGAGAGCAGTGGGTGGTCACTTTCTCTGATTGACGTGGTCCTCAGTGTGACCTGGGAGGGCTCACATGACTGGATGCAGTGCCTGGCTTTAATGACCTTTGTACAAGCTGGTGTTATAGAAGGGTCTCCATCTTAAGGAACAAGGTGAGGAGGGGGACGAGAGCTTCAGGGGACAATGAGAACCCTACCCCCTGGTATGAGGGAGGCTCACTGGGTGCCCAGCCACAAGTGGGCACTGTCTCTTTTAACGGGGCCCCTCAGTCCCTGCGGTCAGGGTGCCTCCCTCTTGTTTGCCCGCTAACGCCCTTTGTCTGTCTTCCTGAGGCTTCCAGGGGCCTGGCCAGCTCCTGCCCCTCTAGGACAGTGAATGCTGCTGCTCCCTCAGTTTCCCTTCCATCCCTCAGCAGTCTGCACGCTAGCCTCACTTCTCTACCTCCCTGCATGCCTGAGGCTTTTTCTGAACAAGGCAGGTTTGAAAGAAGGCAGAAAGCTAGGTGGCCTTGGCCACGCAGATTCCTTCCACACGTGCTCCACAGGCACAATCCCAGCTGCAGGGGCTGACAGACTTGCAGGACAGAGGAGCCATGATGCCAAGAAGGAGTCCAAAAGCTGAAAGGAAGTGGATGGAATGAGGCTGGGTCAGAAATGGGCCACCTGGCTTCAGGCGGAGGGGTAAGGGGGTATCTCGCAGCTCAGTCTTTTTTTTTTTTTTTTTTTTGTGGTACTGGAGGTTGAACGCAGGGCCTCGCGCTTAGATGCTCTGCAAGTGCTGGACCACGGTCGCAGCTCAGTCTTTATTGCAGGACCTTCCGAGGCCAGTGTTGTGATCACCTCACTGCCCAGAGACCATCTGTGGCTCCTCTCACCTGCAGATGGAGGACACGAGCCTTGGCGTTGCATTCAGGGGCCCTCTAGAGTGGCCTCAAGTTTCTGGAACGGCTCTCTGCAATGACCTCCTGCCCTCACCTCTTTTA
Organism: Pedetes capensis; assembly: GCA_007922755.1. Lineage (NCBI taxonomy): Eukaryota > Metazoa > Chordata > Mammalia > Rodentia > Pedetidae > Pedetes > Pedetes capensis. The sequence goes on along the minus strand of VMDO01024935.1, from coordinate 20,070 downwards.
TACCCTGACCTAGTTTCACTGCCTATCTTGGGAGCATCGATTCTCCCCTTTGTCTCCACTTTGCAGGGCTTGGCACTGAGGATGGCGGCTCCCTGCCCCCTCCAGCTGTGCCAGCAGTCATCGCTCCTTTGAGTGATGAGGGTGTGGTGGGTCTCCACAGCACCCCTCAGGAGAATCAGGGCGAGAGATGAAGATGGAGAGCAAGGACATTGGAGGAGAGAGGCCCCAGTCCCCTCTGCCTTGTGGAGGGCTGTGCTGAGGGAGCATGAAGGTGGAGAGGTCAGGGGAGATGCTGGCACCAGCCTGCGGCACCCTTTGTCCGGTGACAAAAAAATAGTTTCATTGCTGGAATTCTGAAGTACCAACAAATCAAAGGGGAGGTGCGTTGGGAGTTGAAGGGTGGCCTCGTTCCAGTGCTTTCCTCGTGACATTGCATATTGATAAAGTTTTTAAATCATATCTTTGGGAACTCAGATGACTAATATTTCAATAAGCAATTTAAACAGGGATATTATCCCCCTGACAGCAATGTTTTACATATTCTTAAATAAAACCTATTAAACCTTAAAAATTTTCTTTGAAAATGAAACAGTGCAGGAAGTATAGGAACCCATGCTGGTTTCCTTGGGCTGACAGGCCAGGGGATGTGAAGGACGCCCACACTAATGGCAAAACCCATGTATCACAGGAGTTTCTGGCTGTGGAAGGCCCTCCCACAAGTTTTTTTTTTGTGTGTGTGGTGCTGGGGGTTGAACCCAGGTCCTCACGCCTGCATGCTCTGCAAGTGCTGGGCCACTGAGCTGCACCCTCAGCCCATTTTTTTCTTCTTTTTTACTTTTTGAGACAGGGTCTCTCTAAGTTATGCAGACTACCTCTGGTTTTGAACTTGCGATCCTCCTGCCTCTGCTTCCCCAGCCGCTGGGATTACAGGCGTGCGCCACTGCACCGGGCTTCCCATAGGATCTTGAAGAGTCCTTCCTGCATGCCCACTTGCACACACTATTACTACTGGTTACTCTGCTGCCTGAAGTGAATTCTCCCCAGAGGACACAGAAAGATTTCCAAGTGACAGGCCCCACGCTGAGCCCGGAGCAGCCCCTCTGCTGGTGTCCACAGTGGCTTTGCTATAGGGCCGAGCACGCAGGACTATCTGCCCATGTCCTGTTCTTCCCTCCCCGCCCTCTCCTGTTGACACGCTGTCCCAGGCTGTCCACCAGACCTGAATCTCAGACTCACTCACTCACGGCTGAAGTTCAAGTTGCATTTTAATGTGATAGAAAGTAACTTATTTTTAAGCAGGCCGTATGTAAATTCATTATTGATTTCCAAACACCAAGGAAGGGTAATATGGTTTGTTGCGCTGAGCAGGGGCCTGGATAATTAACAGGAAGGATGGAGTAGGACCTGTCCCCACTCCCCACTGACCCGGGTTATCTGGGAACTGATAGTCCCCTCACTCAGACATGTAAGCCGTCTGGAAAGGGGTGGCTCCTGTGGGGCCTGGGTCTGCTGAGCTGGTTGGATGCCTCTGTGGCTCAGACCCACAGCAGAGGGATGGGACGGCCTCTAGGACACGGATGTCATGGAGACCCTTCCTTGGGGAAACAGAGAATTGCAACTCTAAGTCAGCTATGGGAGTTGCTGTTGTTGTTAGGTGCCATTGAGTCAGTGTCCGACTCATAGTGACACTACATATAACATGTGAAACACTATTGTTAGTGCTTCTCTGCTATTCATAGGATTTTCAATGGAAAATTGATTGGGAGGGTGTTGCCAGGACTGGTTCCCAAGCCTGTAATATCTGATGTTCCCAGGCTGTCTCCCATCCAAGTACTAACCAGGCCCTACCCTGTTTAGCTTCCGAGATCTGATAGCATTGGATGCCACAGGGCTATGGCTGCAGGCACTGTGGGAGTAGAGGTGACTAAAGATGCTCTGGTGGGGGAAAATTGCCTATGATTTCTTCATATTACAAAAGTAATCAATGCTCGTTGTAGAAAACGTGGAGAAGGAGCAGAAGAAACCTGTACCTTAACCTCATCACCCCGAGACAGCTAGCATTCTGGGTGTTTTCTTCTGGCTTTACGTTAAGATTCTTTGACCTTTTATAAAAATGCGTTCCCAATCGCAGTCTTTACCTCATGTCAAATGGCACGGACTTGTGTTTCCTGTTAGTATTATAAGTGGTTTTCCCATGTTATAAGCTTTGTGTGAACATCATTTGAAACAGCAACTCAGTGCATTGCAACTCCATTATTTCTTTACCCACTTCTCCAACATGGGACGTTTCAACTACAGATGATTTGTTTTGGGTGATCCAGCAAGTGAATACATAGAACCTGCCAAGGATGGGCTTAGAAATGAAGAGACCCTCTCCTCCAGCCTCTAGGGGGCGCACACACAAGGGCAGTGGTGTCCAAGTGGCCGGTTCCCACCTGACTTTTGAGCTGGAGCACTAGTCCTGTGGTGCCACAGCAGAGAGCTCCCTGGCATTCCTGAATTGCCATTCATTCATTCATTCACCTGCTTGTGGTTCCTTTGTTCATTCGGTAGACAGTTACCGAGCGCACCTAGGTACATCTGAAGCAACATCTTTGGACGGAGGATGTTCTGTGAATGAGAGAGACAAGAAAGGCCTCTACCTTGAGCCAGTCGGTGTCTTATTATCATTAGATGTTGTCGGTAAGAGGAGAGGCTGTGGAGGTGAATGTCAGGCTGTGGAGGGGAGAATAGAGGCGCCTACAGCGGGAGCACCTGCAGCCATAGCCCTGTGGCATCCGATCCCGTCAGATCTCGGAAGCTAAGCAGGATCGGGCCTGGTTAGTACCTGGATGGGAGACCGCCTGGGAACACCAGAAGCTGTAGGCTTGGGAGAAGGACCTGGCAACCCCTCCCAAAAACCAATCTGCCATTGAAAACCCTATGAACAGCAGAGAAGCACTGACAATAGTGTTTCACCTGTTGTATGTAGGGTCGCTATGAGTCAGGTACCAACTCCACTGCACCTAACAACAACATCAACAACAGCAGGAGCAGGTGCAGGGCCTAACTTGGGAGCCGCGTCTTCTGAGGCCACCAGAAAGCCACAGAGGCTGAGTGTGGCGGGGAGGCTGGCCACAGGGGCCATGTGGGGTTTGGGGTGGCAGAGGCAGGGGTAGCTGGAAATTCCTTGGGGGCCCTGGTGTCTCTCCGGCGGCAGGGCACCTTGTGGGGTGGCCAGTGGGCAGGACCCCACCTCCCATCCCCGTTCCACGGCAGGTGGGCGGGGCCTGTGCAGGGGCATGCTGCCGTCAGTCCAAGGTGTAATTAAAGAGATGTATGCTAATGCTTAACTTGGCTAAGGGATATTAACTTAGACAAATGAACCTCTCCTTTCCCAATAATTAGATACCCAAACAAACACACACTTTTCTCCCCAATTAAATGAATGGAATGTTTAAACTGCGGAGCCCGGTTTCAATCTGCCCTATTTGTTATGACTTTCCACTTCGCTGCTTTCTTTAACTTCCCGAAAGCAAACTGCCCTGTAAAGAAGCATAATAAAATCATAACCGTAAAAATATCATTTTGATTTTTGGAGGGCGTAAAACACTCATTTACAGCTGGAAAAAAAAAAGACGCCTGTGTTCCGCTAAAATGTCACATTGTTTCTAAGAGAACCTAGTTTAGAGGGCCTAGGGGATGGCGGCATACAGGTGGTGCATCTCAAACGTGACATTTAACTTAAAGCGGTGGTATCGCTCCCTTAGGTATGAAAGGATGCATCCTATCAAGCACAGGTGAGTTTTCAGAATTAAAATACCGAGTTAGTGGCAGAGAGAAGCGCAAGGGATGAGTCTGCTCAGACTTTGGTGCCGGCAGGTGCCTCCCAGAGTGGCCGGAAGTTGGAGAGGTGATCTGGGGTGGGGTGAAGGCAGGTGCCTTGGACTCTCATGTTAATGGCGTCGTGTGTGTGTGTGTGTGTGTGTGTGTGTGTGTGTGTGTGTGTGTGTGATGATGGCCCTACACGGCCAGGGTGTGACATGCCCCGGTGGCCTAGTTCCTGTGGGCCTGGCCTTCCATCCTGTGGGCGTGGTTCTGGGACTTGATAGACACTCCCAGCAGGAGAGGTGCTGTGCTGCGTGCAGGCCTCCCCTCTGCTGCGCCGAGCACAGGATGGCGTGGATGGGGTCACAGTGTGTCACAAAGAGCAGGGCCAGTGAGCGCCCCGAAGTGAAACAAATGAAACACCTACAGGGCAGACACCAGGGCCCGTGATGTTCCGTGCTGACTGTCCGCTTGTTAGGACTGTGAGGTGCCTGGGGGTCGGCGACGGGCTCCTTTGGGGGTGTCTGTGAGGGCATTTCCAGTGACGGGCAGGTTAGGGGGCTCTGGCCTGCTCAGTGGTGGGTCCTGTGATGGCTTAGTCATATTATTGGGCAGGAGCGTGGGCCTCGGGGGAGGAGTAGGCACTGGGAGTGCATCCCTGGGACCTGTGTCTTAACCCAGCCTCGCCCTCCGTCCCCTTGCTCTGCTTCCTGTGAACCCCTCTGCTCCGCCACCCCCTCCCCACCATGATGGGCAGGCACCTCTGAAACAGTGAGCCCCAAACATCTCTCCCTTACACTGTTCCTATCAGGTATTTTAGTCACAATGACTCAAAATCTGACCGACACAGTGCAAGCGAGATCGAGGCGGTGGGAGCCTCGATGGCGGGGGCATCCACCTGGACCCGGGCAGCCTCCTGTTGCCTCCTGCTCCACATTAAAACCGTGGTGGCTGGGTGCGGTGGCACATGCCTGTAATCCCCGTGACTCAGGAGGCAGAGGCAGGAAGATGGCAGGTTCAAGGGCAGCTGCATAATTTAGGAAGACTCTTGGTCTCTATATTAAAAAAAAAACAAAACAGAAAAGGGGCCCGGGGGTGCAGCTCAGTGGTAGAGCACTTGCCTGGCATGTGCGAGGCCCTGGGTTCAACACCCCCAGTCCTGCAAACAGAAACAGAAACAGCGCGGCGACAGGTCCACGCACAGGCGACGCTCCACAACCCTCCTTGGCTGACCCCCTTCTGCGGTCTTCACTGCAGCATTTGCTGCCGTTTGACTGAAGATACCGGAGCCTGACCCAGAGGGTCTGGAGGGATGGGACCCTGGATACCTGAGGGTAACAGGAATGGTGGAGGAGCATGGGGCCAGCAGGGAGCAGGGCCACCCCGAGGCAGGTGGAGTGAGAGGCAGAGGCAGGAGCGCTGTGACCCTGGGCAGCGGAGGTTGCTGCCTGACTCTAGAGTGGCTGCCACCAGCCCAGCTCAGGGTGGTGGATCTGAAAGGTCAGTGATGGCTTCACAGGGTCTAGGGAGGAGGCTCGTGGGTGACAAGAGACACCACAGACTCAGAAGTGGGCCTCCTGAGGTGCCCTGTGAGTGCGGAAGAGTCAGGGCTCCCCCTGAGGCCAGGGTGTGTGAGGACTGCCCACCTTCAGCACCCCCAACAGCCCTGACAGGTCCCCACACAGCACAGTGCACCTCGGATGCAGGACCTCATGTTCTCTTTCCTACGCTTTGTGTGTGTGTGTGTGTGTGTGTGTGTGTGTGTGTGTGTGTGTGTGTGGTACTAGGGGTTAAACCCAGGTCCCTGTGCTTGCATGCTTTGCAAGTGCTGGACCACTGAGCTGCACACCCAGCCCTTATTATTATTATTTTTTTTTACTTTTTGAGACAGGGTCTCGCTAAGTTAGACTGCCTCTGGTCTTGAACTTGCGATCCTCCTGCCTCCACCTCCTGAGCTGCTGGGATTACAGGCGTGCGCCACCGCGCCAGGCTCCTGCGCTTTTTTTGGAGACATGGTCTCTCTATGTAGGTCAGGCCAGCCTCGAACTCACGGTCCTCCTGCCTCAGCCTCCCGAGTGCTGGGATTACAGGCGGGTTGTCCTCTTCCCTCTCCCCCGCCTAGCGTTCATTCAGCCAACAGATCCCAGGGAAAGGGACCCAGGGCCTTGGGGCACCCTGTTGGGCAGCAGCTGTACCCTATGCTGTCCATGTGTCCTCTCCACGTGTGCCTGCACTATGCCCATGACCAGGCCTGGGGCCTCGGCTGTCTGCATGGGGTGGAGAGTGGCAGCAACATGACAGGATGCCCGCAAACGACTGCCAGCAGGCCAAGTCCTCCCTGTAACCTGCACATGGACCTCGGAGGCGCCAGCCCCATGGGGCCCTCGCTGCCCATCAGGCGCATGTCTGGTGAGGTCAGTGTCACGTGCACCATCTGTCTCCCTCCCCACAATCCTTGATAGCCCTTGAGGACTCAGCCTTGTATCTGGCTTTTGCTGACCACAGCCTGGAGTGGTAAATGGACCCAAGCCTCTGCCTTCCCCCCAGGCTGTGTTTGCCATTCCCAGGGGCTGCACAGTCATGGCCACGTGGCCTCCACGCCCCTGTCCTTGCCCAGCAGCTCCTGCTGTAGCCCTCCCGTTTCCCCAGCCACACAGTCCCCGCCTCAGGCCTTGCGCTGGCCCCTTTCTGGGACTCGCAGAAGGCAGCTCAGCTCACGGTCTGTCCGAGGATGGGGGAGCCGCTGTCACAGAGGAAACAACGCAGTGTGGACGTGAGCCATCTCCGTCCTTCACGCCCACTGCTTACAATGCCCTGGATGCGCCCCATTAGCCGCCAGCCCTGGCCCTCCTGGCTCCCGTCCCTGCCGTTTGCTGTCATCTGTGCCTTCTGCTGCTGCCCTCATCGGCGGGGATGAGCGGCACCTCTGTGTTGCTGTCTTTTAACCTGTGGCTCGTCTCTCAGGCGCTCACCGTGCCACTCGCACCATTTGAACATTTAGGCGCCAGATGCCAGTGTTTGACATTTGACACCCTGGGCATACGAGTCTGGAGTGCCAGTTTCTTTTGAAAATTTGGGCAGTCTGGCCACACAGAGCCTCTTCCTGTAATGTCGTTCCACTCCTTTGAAGGGGCCACTCGGTCCAGCTGGCCAGGTTGGCACCGGGGATTTGGGCCATAGATTGCACCACCCAGGAGGCACTGCGAGTGTTCTCAGCACAGGCCGTAGTTCATGGCGGCTCTTAGTATCTGTCTCACTGCCTATCTGTTCATCATTTATCCGTCATCATCTCCGTGTCTACCTTCCTATTATCTATCTGTCCTACCTATCATCCATCTGATGTAGCTCTTCTCTCTCTCTTTTTTTATCGTACTCAGGGGTTGAACCCAGGGCTTCATGCATGTCTTGCAAGCACTCTGCTACTGACCTGCACCCCCAAACTCCATGTTTTAAAAAAATGTTTTATCTTGAGACAGGGTCTTGCTAAGTTATGCAGGCTGCCTCTGGCCTCCAACCTGGTATCCTCTTGCCTCTGCCTCCTGAGTCACTGGAATTGCAGGTACGCCCCACTGTACCTTGTCATCTGTCTTTTTAAAAACAGATCTGTTACATTTGTGTCTAGAGCACTTAAGATGGTGTGTACCTGGCACATACTTGTTGTTAGGTGCCCTCGAGTTGGTGTCTGACTCATAGCAACCCTCATAGCAACAACAGGTGAAACACTATTGTCGGTGCTTCTGTGCTATTCATAGGGTTTTCAATGGCGGATTATCTTTTGGGAGTGGGTTGCCAGGTCCTTCTCCCAAGCCTATAGCACTTGGTGTTCTCAGGCGGTCTCCCATCCAAGTACTAACCAGGTCTGACCCTGCTTAGCTTCTGAGATCTGATGGGACCGGACACCACACTATGGCTATAGGCTGGCACATAGTAGGTTTGCAGTAAATATTTTTTACACTAAGTAATGTGTGTTAGATGTCAAACCTAAGGCTCAGGAGTTTGCTAGAAGGTTTGTAAGTAGGACAGACTGACCCACGTTCCAGCCTCCATAGGGACTTCTTAATTCTCCCACCTCCAGGTCAAGGAGAGGTGGGTGTATTCTGGCCACGACAGCCCCCCCCCTTTACTCCTTCATACTTTCTGACACATGGCAGTGCTGGTTGGTTCATTTAGTGGTTGAACGCTTTCTTGGTGACCTCATGTGACCACTCTGCAGGCACCTGCTGTCCCCAGAGCCCCTTTGCCCTGGACTACTCTGCAGAGTGGGTATTCTTTTTGGTGGTTGTCAGATGGGGACCTGTGTCCTCCCTGGAGTGTCCTGGTCTTCTCCTGACTTTGTTTCCATTGGTTTATTCTGGAGTTTAGCTGCCACCGCTGCTGCCACCATTGGACATTTGCTACAGGCCACATGCTTCCTAAGTCTCCTCTCATTTGACCTTGACACAGCCCCCTGGGGCAGCACTAGGAGAGGGTGAAGCTGCTCTAAAGCCCGTTAGTCAGAGCTGGAGCCATTGGCCTGGCACTTGGCCTCCAGATGAGGGCAAACGACTGCCCGCAGGCAAAGTCTGGCCTTTTCACCCTACTGCCTACAAGATAAGAAATACCTTTTATATCTTTCTATGGTTAAAAATTAAAAAATAATCCTTCGTAATACATGAAAATGACATGGGATTCAAAGCTTGCACTCAGGAATAAAGTTGTATTGGGACTCACCCAGACTCACTTGTTCACCTCTTGGGTTTTATTTTTTATTTTTATTTTTTTTTGGTGGTACTAGTGGATTGATGGGAGAAGGACCTGGCAACCCCCTCCCAATTAATCCGCCATTGAAAACCCTGTGAATAGCAGAGAAGCACTGACAATAGTGTTTCCCCTGTTGTACATAGGGTCGCTATGAGTCGGATACCGACTGGACGGCACCTAACAACAACAACAACAAGGGGATTGAACCCAGAGCCTCACACATACTTTGCAAGTGCTGTACAATGGCGTTGCACGGCCAGCCCATTATTTATTTGTTTTTTTATTTTGAGACAGGATCTCCTTAAGTAATGCAGGCTGCCTCCAGTCTCAAACTCGTGATCCTCCTGCCTCTGCCTCTGGCGTATGTGCCACCACACCCAGCTTATTTGTTTCCATGTTGTTGGATGATTTCCAGCCACACTGGCTGAGTTGAATAGCTGTGCCATGGAGACCCCGTGGCCTGTCAAGGCTAAGGTAGTAACCATTCAGCCCCAAGCAGGAAAAACCTGCCCACCCTTTCCATGGATAGCTGAGACCCCAACATCCAGGTTCCTGGGGCTAATAGAACCAGAGGTCTTTCTAGGCAGGAGCTCTGAGTGGGCTGATACGGGGCAGGGGGCTGAGCTACGCATGGTGTGGGCACCAGGGTGAGGGTGGTTGGTGGGGAGATGGGACGGAGCAGGCCTGGGGAGCCGGGCGTCTCGTAGCACCAGCAGATGCTGTGCTTCTCACCACGTGTCCTAGACCTTGCTGAGGCAGGATTGAGGAGTGAAAACTGTGGCCATGTTGCTCGCCGGCCCGGCTCAGGACGCACCTCACAGTCTAACTGCTGCTGTCTGTTGTGAGCCAGCTCGGGGCTCATTTTGCCATAGTTTGCTCTAGTAAAATGTGCAACATTTATGCTAGTGTGTGCTCAGGGGAGGATGGATCAGGAAAGAGTAAGTCTGAGGACTAAAAACCCATTCCCCCCTTCCCCTATGTAAAGCCCCATTGATACACGCACACATACCACAGGAGCTATCTGGCCACAGAATTAGTTGAACCCAGTGGCCAGAAGCAACTTCCGCCAGGCAGGGTGGTGCTTCTCGGCCGTGAATGTGCACACGGGCTGCTGGGACAGTCTTGCTCATGGTGGACTCTGAATCCAAGGTCTGGTGGGCCTGAGATGTGTGCGTTTCCTTCAGGCCCCGGGGGCTGCTGATGTCCTTGGACCAAGGACCCCGCAGGTGGCAAGGAGGCTCTCCTGAGGGACTTCCTTACCATGTGGCACCAGGGCCAGCAGCAGCAGCCTCTGGAGACTTACCGGACATGCAGATACGCAGGCCCCGGTTACACGCCTGCGGGGCACCAGCCCTGCCATCTGGCCTCAGCTGCCCCGCAGGTGATTTGGAGGCAAGGCCAAGGCTGAGAACTGCTGCCCGCGTTCATTCTTCCACATTCCTTCCTCAGCCCCGGCTTCCTCACCAGTCTGCTCAGAAGCCCCCTGGGCTTTCCTCCACTCCTTGACAGCCACCATTCTTGGATCCCGAAGTCCCTGGGGCCTCTCATCTGGAGCAGCGCAGCTGCCCTGGGGAGAAGCCAGTCAATCATAAGCCAGTGCCTGCGATCTGGAGCCCTGGCCTGGGTCATTTTCCATTCGGGGCTCGTTTTGGAGAAGACTGTTTGCTGCCTCTGTCCACAGCGTCTTAGTATGCAGGCCCCGTCGCTCCCACGGGAGGGAGTCACGTGGGCTGTGCTAATGTACCGGTCTCAGCCGCATGGGGACATTGGCTTGGTCCTGGGGGTGAACCCGCCAGGGGCCCCCAGAGGGATTTCATAAGCAGGGTCCTGACATCTTAAATCACGCCACCCCAAACCTACCTTCCCAATTTTATGATAATCTATTCAAACATTTTTTGTGTGTGATACAGCAGTAAGAGAAACATAATTTTGTCTTTAATAGCAGTATAAATACATGTTTTGCATGGTAGGAAATTATTGCAGAGATAAAAGTGTTCGTTTCCCAGGAAGCTAGACAAAGCTGCTTACTGGAGAGAAGCTAACCCAAAACCTATTGAAGAGTTTATATTTGTACTGCTGATTCCTATTATAAGAATATTAAATTTTTATTTTCATGATGGGCTTTAATTTATAAAATTGCCCTTGCACAGCAGGTGGAGCTTTGGGATCCTGGAGCCTGTATTTTGACTTTTGGCTCTTAAATAAATGGAGCTTTAAACATGTCGAGAGTGATACCGAAAGAGGATGTAGTTAGATTTCACGGTGCCTATAATTGTGATTACAATTAGATGTCTGTAACAATACAACAGACACATTATCTTTATAATTTATGATCCCTCTGGACCAAACTCAACATCTTAAAAATGCACCATTTCAGTACCATCTGGGAGATTTGCCCGGCAAAATTATGTATAAACAAAGTTCTTTATTGACTCGTGGAGATCCAAGAAGAATCAATTATACATTATTGTTGTCTTTGTCGGCACTGCAAAGTGTAATACAGCTAAAGACCCACATCCCATAAATCATCTAAGTGTAATTTCCTGAGGGGCTGAGTTTCGTGTGGAAGCAAAGCATTGTTGGTGTTTTTGTGCTTAGTGTTTTTGGACGTATTTGAGGGAGCCAGGGCATTTCCCTTGGGCTCCCCTCTCGAGCTTCACCAGGCTGGCTGGGCTTGGTGTAAAGGGTGGCCCTGGGGGTTTCTGGCCCGGAGCATGTGATGGGGTGGGGAAAGGGAGCGTGCAGCAGATGCGGATGCATCTAGGGTCTTCCAACTCTAAGATTTTTACTGATAGTGCATCTGCAACATCAAACTGCTGAGACTCAATCTTTTGCAGCCAAGTGAAAGACCGTTCTGAGCTGTGTGTCAGAGAAGGACAAATCACTCTATTTCAGAAATGTGCTCCCCAGACCCCAAACCATGGGGGACTAGAATGTATTATATTGTTCCGTGGATGGCGGTCTCTGAGCTCACAGGGCGGACACTCTGTGACAGACAGTGCTCCTGTGTGAATGCATCACTGTGGCGGTCACATCGGAGGGGGCGGGGCACAGTGCGGAGGAGGAAGCCTGCCCTGTACTGGCAGCAGAAGGGCAAGTGGAGGCGTGGCAGGCCGTGGCACCCCAAGCATCCTCAGCAGCCCTGCCTGTGGTGGTGTGGGCCCTGCTGAGGCCAGGAGCCGGTTGATCTGGGATGATTGCTTGCTCCATGGCCCGTCAGCCTGCTCTGGTGGAGGTCTAGGTTCATCCAGGAGCTGTCTTCTTGGGAAGTCTTTGGCTTGTTCTCTTTATTATCTTCATTTCACAACATTCCTGAGCACCTGTTGGGAATCCACACGGGGCTCAGCACAGCGACCCTCATCCCAACAATCAGCCAGGCAGCGGGCGCCGGGGGACCATGGCGGTCCTTGCGTCAGGTTCTTGGCGGGAGGCCTGTGCGGATAGTGAGGGTCTCCACAGCGTGACCCAGAGCTGGGAAGTGAGAGTCCAGGTGAGAATCACTGAGGGCGCAGTGGGTCTGCAGAGGACCAGAGGGACCCCAGAAGCAGAGCCTGGGGAGGTTGGTGGGAACGGATCTGGGGCTCCTACTCCCCACTAACAGGCCCATTGTGAGGAGTCTGCCTTTGGCCTGAGGGGGACCCAGAACCTTGGGGAGCAGAGATGAAGTCAGGCTTGTCATCTAGATTCTCCCTCTCGCTGCTGTCCTGAGAATGGATGTGGCAGGCAGTTAGGAAGAGGAGGTCATCGTCGCTGTCCGGGAGAGAGAAGGTGATGGGTGCAGCGTGGTGGGGACGGGCAGTTCAGACAGGCGGGAGGAAGAGTCCCGGCGTGCGGACCGTGCTTGCGATATTTAACTGAAGCGAGATGCTCCAATGTAGACTTGTCCTCTCAGGTCAGGACTGGGGGACCAACGCTGGCCCTCTCTCTTTCCTGACACGTGGGCTTCTCTGCTCCCCTCAATGTGTCCTCTCCCGTGATCACTTTGGACCGTGCAGACTGCTGACACCTCCTTGGACTGCACGGAGCACCTGCTGCTCTCCAGGGTGCCTTCCTGGCCGTGGGGCTTTTCTTGCTCCCTGCCCGAGGGCACACGCCAGGGCCCTGCCCTCCAATGTCTGGAGGCAGACAGAGGAGAGGACAGAGCTCTGCTTTCCAGGGCACTGGCCCAAGAGGCCACTTGTCTTTCTTCCAGCCCGCAGACACTGCTGTCTGCCCTGGACCTGTGTAGGCATCAGATGAGTAAAGTCCTCTGATGGCCCCCAGAGCCCACAGTGGCCCAACTCAGCATGGCGCCTGGTGCCCTTGGGAGGCTGCCTCTCCTTCTCATTCGTTGGATTGGAAGGCAGTGTGCTTGGGCGAGTGAAGAGCTTTTCCTTTATGGGAGCGAGACAAGGGCAAGGAGGAAGGGCGAGCTGCCAGCAGCCCAGGAGAAAGCTGCTTTGCAGGAGCGCCCGGAGAAGAGCCCAGGCCTGTCCGGTGCACGTTGCAGAGCTCTGAGAGGCTTCAAAACATACGCGTGAGTAGGGAATGCCGTGCATGTTTGTTGTTTTTCTGCTGGGGATTAAACCCAGGCTTTAAAACATATTAGGCAGCTGGCCCTTTTGCCAATATCTTTTCTTTTTCTTTTTTGCAGTACCAGGGAGTTGAACCCAGGGCTTCATGCATGCTAGGCACACGCTACATCACTGAGCCTCACCCCCGGCCTCTTTTTTATTTCGTTTTGGGACAGGTCTCTCTTTGTTGCGCAGGTTGCCTCTGGCCTGGGACCTGTAATCCTCCTGCCTCAGTCCCCAGAGCGGCTGGGATCACAGGTGTGCTTCACCGTGGCTAGCTGCCAGGATCTTTTTAAGTCCACAGATATCCAGAATTATTCCTTGGCTCACAGAAAGCACTCAACAAGTGTTTACTATTATTTCCATTATGTTTTTAAATCAGAATCATATTTTTTAGGCTTATAGTAGATGTTGTTGTTGTTGTTGTTAGGTGCCGTCGAGTCGGTATCCAACTCATAGCGACCCTCTGTACAACAGGGGAAACACTATTGTCAGGGCTTCTCTGCTGTTCATAGGGTTTTCAATGGCAGACTGATTTTTGGGAGGGGGTTGCCAGGTACTCAATATATATTTGCTGAATATTTGAGTATTAGGCAAATGGTCATTTTGTTCATTGATGTAAATTGTGGCCTAATAATTTACTTTGGAGCAAGGAGTTATTTTAATTAGAGATTTTTGTCTGGGTAAAGAAATCTTTAGTTAGGGATTTTTCTCTCTGTATTCTAGCAAAGGTTTTAATTTCTTTCTAAGTTGTCAGATAAGGCAGTTACAGGAAATTTTGGATCCTTGATTCTCTGCCCTATGAACCTGACAGATGAAGAAGAATATGCCTCTCTCTCTCCACCCCCCTGTCACTCACTCACTCCCTTTTTATTTCTCTCTGTGTCTCTTCAGTGATTTAGAGGATTTGTGTATAATGAAGCCATTCTCTGATATGAAATGATCCTGAGAAAGGGCTCTGCAAGTGAGTCAGGATAGAAAGGCAAGGAAAGTTAAGGGTACACGGAAAGGGAAAAGAGCCTTCACGCTCTTGTCTAGTTTAAGTCTCACCAACTAAGAATCAATGTGCAGTGGTGCACACCTGTAATCCCAGTGACTCGGGAGGCAGAGGCAGGAGGATCGCAAGTTTGAGGCCAGAGGCAGCCTGAGTAATTTAGCAAGACCTTAGCTCAAAATAAAAAATGAAAAAATGGGTTGAGAGTACAGCCTAGTGGTAGAGAACTCTCAAAGAATTGCATGGCCCTAGGTTCAATCCCCAAGTATTGGGGGGTGGGGGGGAGAATGACTATATAATGACATTATTTGTGAGAGATATTTCAGATGAAAATGTCAAAATAGCTATAATCCACACTTAATGTCAAAATGTACAATCATCCTTTCCCACCTGTAATCCTGTGCTTCTCTGAGAATGTTACAGGCAAGGTTAAGGACCATGGTTGCAATCATCATGTGCATAGATAACTTCCTTGTAAGAATTCCTTTGACCATTTTGACAAGTGCTTCTTCACAGCACCATTTTCTTATCTGGAAACCTGAACAGTGCACCTTCTGGGCCACGTTAGAGTATACATTTATCTTTTTTCCCCCAATTTTATTTATAAATGTTGGTTGCGTAGAGAGTAATAAGTCATTTGCTATATCCATTATGCAACTATGAAATCAGTTTTTCTTACACATTCATCATCTTACACCCTTTACAGAACAGTACAAACTAAAGACAAAAAGAAAAAAATAGGGCTTTTAATTAATATGTAATGAGAATTGTATACACTCATGGGTTATACTTTCATTGATTTTTTTCTTTACCTCTTCTTTTTCATACATTCATATAGTTGCATCCTATGTTTTGTGTTTTCCTCTCACTCTTTACCCCTCTGCATTGTTCCCCCTCCCTTTCCCTCCTTTCCCCAACCTCTGCTTCCACCCTCTGATCCCCTCCTGCATCCCTTCTGGTCCACTTGTATTTTCACTTCTTAGATAAGTATGATCATTTTTATATATCTGTATATGTAAATCTTTTTTTACTTTAAGTCAGATTAAACTCCTACATATGAGTGAGAACAAGTGGTATTTCTCTTTTTGTGTCTGAGTTAATTTGCTTAACATGATCTTCTCCAGGACCACCCATTTTGCTACAGATGATGTAATTTCATTCTTCTTTATGGCAGAGTTATATTCGTTGTGTATATATACCACAATTTCCCAGTTCACTCCTCTGTTGATGGGCATCGTGGTTGATTCCATGCCCTTGCAATTGTGAAGAGTACTACATTAAATACAGAATGGCAAGTGTCCCTGTGCTATGATGACTTATCTTCCTTTGGGTGTATTCCCAGGAGTGGTGTAGCTGGGTCATATAGTAGTTCTATTCTAAGTTTTCTAAGGTACATCCATATTGATTTCCAAAGTGGCTTAACTAATTTACAGTCCTATCAGCAGTATAAAAGTGTTCCTTTTTCTCTACATCCTCACCAGAATTTGTTACTATTTGTTTTGTTAATCTTGGCCATTCTTACTGGAGTGAGATGGAATCTCAGTGATGTTTTGATTTGCATTTCTCTAATGGCTAGGGATATTGAGCATTTTTTCATGTATTGATTAGCCATGCATATTTTTTCTTTTGAGAACTATCTGTTCAATTCCATTGCCCACTTATTTATTGGGTTATTTGTTATTTTGATGCTTGATTTCTTAAGTTCTTTCATGTTCTAGAAGTTAATCCTCTGTGAGATGTATAAGATGCAAAGATTTTTTCCACTTCTATGGGCTTTCCCTTTACTCTTTTAATTGTTTCCTTTGCTGTATAGAAGTTTTGAAGTTTTATGTAATCCCATTTGTCAATTCTTGGTGTAGTTTCCTGGGCAACTGGAGTCTCATTAAGGAAATACTTGCCTATGCCTAGGTGTTAGACTATGTTCCCTATCTTTTCTTGTAGTAGTTTTAAAGTTTGCAGTTCTATGTTGAGGTCTCTGATCCATTTTGAGTTGATTTCATATAGGTTGAGAGATACATTCTATTTTCATTCTTCTACATATGGATATCCAATTTTCCCAGCACCACTTGTTTTAGAGACTATCTTTTCTCCACTGTAAGTCTTTAACTCCTTTGTCAAAGATCAGGTAGCCGTAGTTTTGTTCCATTGATCTTCATGCCATTTTTGTGCCAGTACCAAGCTGTTTTTGCCACTATGGCCCTGTGGTGTAGTTTGAAATCAGGTATTGTGGTATCTCCTGCACTGTTTTTGTTGCTTAGGATTGTTTTGGCTATATGTGGTCTTTAGTGCTTCCATACAAATTTTAGGATTGTTTTTTCTACTTCTATAAAGTATGTCATTGGAATTTTGATGGGGATTGCATTGGATTGGTGACTCACTTTTGGTAGTATAGTCATTTTCACACAATTCTTCCAATCCATGAGCAAGGGAGGTCCTTCCATCTTTTAGTATCTTGGGCTATTCCTTTCTTTAATGTTTTGAAGTTTGCATTGTAGAGGTCCTTAGGATCTTTGGTTAGATTGATTTCTTAATATTTAATTATTTGGTGGGCTATTGTGAATGGGATTGCTATCTTGGTTTCCTTCTCTTCCTGTTCATTTTTGGTATAAAGGAATGCTACTGATATTTGTGTGTTAAATTTGTATCTTCTTCCTTTGTTGAAGGAGATAACTAGGTGTAAGGGTTTTCTAGTGGAATATTTAGGGTCTTTTAAGTATAGGATCATGTCATCTATGAATAAGTATAGTTTGACTTCTTTCCCTATTTGTATTCCTTTAATGTCTTCCTTTTGCCTGATTGCTGTGACTAGGCTTCAATCACATTATTGAACAAGAGAGGAGAGAGTGAACATCCATGTCATGTTCCTGGTCTTAGAGGGAATGCTTTCAATTTTTCCTCAATTAATATGATGTTGGCTATAGACTTGTGATAGATTGCCTTTATGATGTTGAGATAAGTTCCTTCTGTTCCCAATTTCTTCAGGCCTTTTATCATGATGGACTGTTGAACTTCATCAAAAGCCTTTTCCGCATTGAGATGATCTTGTGATTTCTGTCTGTAAGTCTTGACATATTGAATTACATTAATTGATTTCTGCATGTTGAACCAGCCTTGCATCTGTGGAATGAAGGCCACCTAATCGTAGTGCATGATCTTTTTTATGTGTTGCAGTATTCAGTTTGCAAGAATTTTATCAAGGATTTTTGCATTAATGTTACTCAGGGAAATTGGTCTACAGTTCTCTTTCTTTGTAGTGTTTCTATCTGGTTTTGGTATCAGGGTGAAACTGGCTTCATAAACTGAATTTGGAAGTATACCTTTCCTTTCTATTTTATGAAATAATATAATGAGAATAGGTATTAATTCTTTTTTGAAGGTTTGATAGAATTCATCAATGAACCCACCAGGACCTGAGCTTTTCTTTTTTGGGGGATTTTTTATCACTACCTCTATCTTGGTGGTTGATATAGGTCTGATTAATTTGCTTATGTTCCCAGAACTTAGTTTTGGTAAGTCAATATGCATTAAGAAATGTATCAATTTTTTCTGTATTTTCATTTTTGGGGGGAGTACAATTTCTCAAAGTAGTCTCTGCTGATCTTCTGAATTTCATTAGTATTTGTTTGCATATCCCCCTTCTCATTTCTGATTTTATTAATTTGGGTCTTTTCTTTCCTTCTTTTGGTGAGTCTGGCTAAGAGAGTGTCCATTTTGTTCATCTTTTTGAAGAACCAGCTCTTAGTTTCACTAATTTTTGTATTGTACTTTTAGTCTCTATTTCATTAATTTCTGCCTTGGTCTTATTTCTTTCTGTGTACTCCTTTTGGGCTTGTCTTGTGATGGCTTTCTGGTGCCTTGAGTTTTATCATTAAGTTATTTAATTGGGCCTTCTCTAACTTATTGATGTAGACACTAATTGCTATAAATTTCCCTTTTAGAACTGCCTTTGCTGTATCCCACAGATTTTGGTAGAATGTGTTTTCATCCTGTGTAATTACAGAAACTTTTGGATTCCTTTTCTGATTTCTTCAGTGACCCATTGATCATTCAGAAGAGTGTTATTTAAGCCAGTCATGGTGGCACACACCTGTAATCCCAGCGACTCGGGAGGCAGAGGCAGGAGGATTGCAAGTTGGAGACCAGAGGTAGTCGGTATAATTTAGCGAGACTCTGTCTCAAAAAGTAAAAAAATGGGCTGGGCATGAAGCTCAGTGGTACAGCACTTGGAAAGCATGCCAGCATGAGGCCCTTGGTTCAACCCCCAGCACTTAAAAAAAATATATGTGTGTTATTTAGCCTCAATGTATTTGTAACTTCTCTGAAGATTTTCTTGATTTTGAGTTCTAGTTTTATTACATTGTGATCTGACAAGGTACAGAGGGTGATTTCAGTTTTTGTTTTATTTATTGAGGCCATTTTTGTAGAGTAACATAGAGTCTATTTTATAAAATGTTCCATGTGGTTCTGGGAAGAATGTGTATTCTGTCTCTGATGGGTGGAATATTATATAAACATGTATTTGGTCCAGGTGCCCTATGGTGCTGTTTAAGTCCATCATTTCCCTCTGCTAATTTTTTGCTTTGATGACCTTTTTCATAAAGAGAGTGGAGTATTGAGCTCACCTATAATTATTGTGCCTAAACCTATATGTTCCTTTATCACATATAATGTTTGTTTATGAAGTTGGGTGCTCCCATGTTTGTTGCATAAATATTGACTAATGTTATATCCTCCTTGCTGATTGTTCCTCTTACTAATATATAGTTACCATCTTTGTCTTTTCTGATCAGTTTGGGATTAAGTTCATAGTGCCAGAAATTAGTATAGCTACTCCTGCTTTTTATGGTTTCCACATGCTTGGCATATTGTTTTCCAGCCTCTAATTCTCTGACTTTTCTGGTTTTCTGAATGAGATGTGTCTCTTGAATCCCACGTAGTGAGGATTTTTGTTTTTTAATCCAGTTGGCCAATTGGTACCTCTTGAATGGTGAGTTAAGACCATTTACATTTAGAATAATTATCTAGAGGAGCTTAGTATTCTGTATAATTTTGATGTTTGTTCTTTTTTCTTTGGTTCATATTTAGCTTGTTGTGCTCTTGAATGCCTATCATGTTTTTTGTTCATTCCTTTGGTCTTGCATTTGGGCTTGTCTTGTTTCTTCCATATGTGGTACTTTTTAAAGAATCCTCTGCAATGCTGGTTTGGTGGCCACAGACAACTTAAACTTGTCAATATCATGTAATGTCTTGATCTTTCTGTCTACTTTAAAAGATAGCTTTGCTGAGTAAAGTAATCTTGGTTGGCAGTTATTCTTTTTCAAGACTTGAAAAATGTCTGACCATGCTTTCCTTGCTTTTATGATTGTTGTGAAGTCAGGTGTTATTCTGATAGGGTTGCCTAGTAATTGGGTTGGGATTTCTCTCTTGCAGCCTTTAAAATAGTTTCTTTGCTCTCTAGATTTGTTGTTGTTGTTGTTGTTGTTAGGTGCAGTCAAGTTGGTATCCGACTCATAGCGACCCTCTGTACAACTGGGGAAACACTATTGTCAGTGCTTCTCTGCTGTGCATAGGGTTTTCAATGGCAGATTGATTTTTGGGAGGGGGTTGCCAGGTCCTTCTCCCAAGCCTACAGCTTCTGGTGTTCCCAGGCGTTCTCCCATCCAGGTACTAACCAGGCCCGACCCTGCTTAGCTTCCCATATCTGATGGGATCGGATGCCACAGAGCTATGGCTGCAGGCTCTCTAGATTTAGCATTTCAATTATAATATGTGTGGTGTTGTGGAGAGGATCTATTCTGATCTCTATTTGGTGTTGTTGTTGCCTCTGTGGTTTGGGTGTATAGTTCTTCCTTTAGGTTTTGAAGGTTTTGAGCTATTATTTCATTGAAAAGATTTCCTGCACCCCTAGTGTTAGTTTCAGCTCCTTTGTGAACCTCCTGTATTTGTAAATTGCATCTCTTTATTTTATGAAATACC
>VMDO01024934.1:0-28973 GCA_007922755.1 Pedetes capensis | reverse complement strand
GAGCTTAGTGTTCAATTTAAATGACTAGAAAAAGAATGTTGAAGAAGTAAAAAATAAAGGTACAGTAAAGATAGGAGCAGGTATAGGTGAAATAGGAAAACCAGATATATAGCAAGCCACAGGCTTTTTTTTAAATGGATTAATATTAAAATAGATAAATCTCTAGCAAGGACATACATTTAGTAACAAACACAATTTTAGAAGGAGGAACAAATACAAATGCAACAGAGATTTAAAGGGTTTTATGAAACAACCATATTTTTGAAATCTTATATATAATTCATTTTCTAGAAAAATATAAAATGCTAAAATTGGCACAAGAAAAATTACAAAATTTGAATGGATCAATAACATTCTAAAAAATGAAATGTCTACCAAAATCTTCCCCTTCTCAAACAATTCACAGGCATAGATAGTTATTCAGAAGAATTCTACTAAATTTTCAAAAAATAAATAGTCCAATCTTAAGTTTTTTAGACTAGACAAAGGTGAAACTATCATGACAATTTAATTAAGTTAATATATACTTGATACCAAACTCAGATGACAATATAAAAAAATAAAAACAAGCTAATTTCAATTTTAAAAGTAGATGCAATGTTCACACAAAAATCTCCACAGAAATATTTATTAATATTTTATTCACAATTGCTAAAACTGGAAGTGAACAAGATGTTCTTCAACACATAATTGGATAAACAAAATTCACACATCCAGACAATGGAATAATAGCCAATGACAGAAAAGAATATGTTATTAATTTACACATCAGGGATTCTCATGTGCATATTGCTAAGTGAAAGAAGACAGTTCATAGGGCTTCATGCTGCATAGTTTCCTTTAAACCACCTTCCAGAAAAGGCAAAATGATAGTGAAAGAAAAAAATACCAGTGGATACTAGGGATTATGGGAGGGGATACTGGTGATACTGAGAAGACAAGAGTTAACTAGGTGAAACATACAGATCTTTTGTTGTTGTTAGGTGTGATGGAGGTGGTACATAGTGACCATGTGTACAACAGAATGAGTACTTCCTGATACTGTGCCATGCCCAGAACTATGTCTGCTTCTCCACCAGTCATATGGTTTTCAGTGGCTGATTATTTTGAGATTGTTTCAGGAGTGCATTGCAAAATCCTTCTGTGTAGAGATATTTCTTGTTGTTGTTGTTATGTGCCGACAAGTTGGTTGTGATTCACATTAATCCTTTGTACAACAGAACAAAATACTCCCCACCTGTGTGCCAGGCACACGATTTTATGTTTAAACCCATTGTTGCAGACACTGTGTCAATCCACCTAGTTGAGAGTCTTCCTTCTATTCGTTGACCTGCCACTCTCCCAAATGTGATTTCCTTCTCCAGAGATTGATCCCTCCTGACATGTCCAAAATACACAAGATGCAGTCTAGCTATCATTGCTTCCAAAGAGCACCTGGGTTGCACTTCTTCTAGAATGGATCTGTTGGTTCTTTTGGCAGGCCATGGTACATTCAATATTCGTCTCCAACACCATAATTCAAAAGCATCAATTCTTCTCCTATCTCCCTTATTCAATGTTCAATTTTCACAAACATATGATGCAATTGAAAATACCATGCCATGGGTCAGTCACCTGGGTCTTCAGTGTGACATCTTTATTTTTCAACACTTTTAAGAGGTCTTTTCCACAGCTTTTCCCCATGCAATGCATGTTTTGATTTCTTAACTGCTGTTTCCACAGGTGTTGATTTTAGAACCAAATAAAGCAAAATCTTGGACAACCTCAATCTTATCTTCATTTGTCATAAAGTTGTGTACTGACCCATTTGCAAGGATTTTTATTTTCTTGATGTTGAGGTACAATGCGTACTGAAAGCTGTGTTCTTTGATCTTCATCAGTAAATGTTTCAGGTCCTCTTCACTTTCAGCAAGCAAAGTTATATCGGGGACATAATGCAGATTGTTAATGAGTATGTTTCCCATCTTGATGCTGCATTCTTCTTCATAAAGTCCAGCTTCTCAGATTATTTGCTCAGCATAGAGATTGTAGAGGTACAGAGAAAGGATACAGCCCTGACACACACCTTTCTTGACTTTAAACCAGGAAGTGTTTCTTTGTTCTTTTCAAACAACTGCCTCTTGGCCCATGTACAGATTCTGCATGAGTACAATTAAGTACTCTGGTATTCCCATTCTTTGCAGTGTTATCCATAATTTGTTATGATCCACACAGTCAAATGCCTTTACAAGTCAACAAAAAGTATAGATATTTTTCTGGAATTCTATGCTTTCAGCTAATAACCATCTGACATCAGTAATGATGTCCCTGTTTCCATGGCCTCTTCTAAATCTGACTTGATTTTTGAGCAGTTTCCTATATATATACTGGTACAGTCACTTTTGAATGATCTTTAGCAAAATTTTGTTTGTGTGCGATATTAACGATATTGTTAGGTAATTTCCTTCTCAGGAACAGGCACAAATATAGATCTCTTCCAATCAGTTGGCCAGGTAGCTGTTTTCCACATCTCTTGGCAGAAACAAGTGAGCACCTCTAGTGCTGCATCTGTTTGTTGAAACATCTCATTGATATTCCATAAATTCCTAGAGCCTTGTGTTTTGCCAACTCCTTTAATGTAGCTCCCACTTCATTCTTCAGTACCATTGGTTTCTGATCATATGCAACCTCTTGAAATGGTTGATCATCCATCAATCCTTTTTGGAATAATGACTCTGCGTATTCCTTCCATCTTCTTCTTCTTCTTTTTTTTTTCCCCCCACACTGGCCTGGTTTGCAAGAGCTGCATCACTGAGCTACATGCCCAGCCCATTATTTTTAACTTTTTGAGTCAGGGTCTAACAAAATTATGCAGAATGCCTCTGCTCTTGAACTTGCAATCCTCCTGCCTTTGCCTCTGAGTCGCTGGGATTACAGTTGTGCACCACCATACCCAGCTCCTTCCATCTTCTTATGATGTTTCCTGAATCATTTAATATTTTCTCTACTGAATCCTTCACTGCCAGGTCCGGATCCACTCATGATGGGTAAACAGAGTCCCCACATGAGGAAGAATACCTTTAAAAAGGTATAGGAGGGAAAGTCCACCAAAAGGTGAAGTTTCCCTCCTAAGCCTCAGAAGGAAAGTCTTCTGAAAAGGGAATAGTACCTCCAGAACGTCTCTTCATGGAGAAGGACTTGGAACCTCATCTTTTCTTTTTCTTAAATTTTAATTGGTCACTATTGTAGATTTCTGGGAAATATTAATGAAAAATGTATAATCTTCTGGCTCTGTGGGCAGTGCTAATTCAGATTGGGAGTTAACAAGCCTCAGGCTTTCTTGAAGGGGAAATCCCTAAATGACTTCCAACAGCATAAACTCCTTAAACAAAAGCCTTTGTACCGACAGCTCTACAGTAAGAAAAAGCACCCATTTGTCATAACGACAGACTCAATGGGGTGACACACAGGTGACAGTTAACCATCCTAAATTCCTGCATAAAGTTAAGAATAGTCAATTGTTACAGGAAATGTAGATGCTCAGGTCGTCTTGGTTTATTTCTTTGAAATAATCACAATTTGTCTCTGAGTTCCTCTTCCACTTTGATTACCACCTGACACTCATGTGACAATTGATCAGATGATTCCATCAATGCAACCAACTTCCTTGTCCTTTTTTTGACCTTTCATAAGATTTATTGAATTGTAATTCTGTATAAAAAGGCTGGGTTATCTGGAAATAAATGGAACAAGGTCACACTGCCTCCAAGCTGCTGTGTCTGTTACCCATCGCCGACTCCTCATCTGCTTTCAGGAATCCCTGGATTTTAGGCTGCAGCTGGTCTGCAGCACTTCACTATTGTCATTCTAAGCTTGGATTTTTTCTTCAATTCTTTAAGCTTGAGAAAAACAGAGTATGTTCTTCCTGTTTGGTTTTCTATCTCCACCTTTTTGCACATCATTAAAATATTTAATTTTGTCTTCTCGAACTGACTTTGAAATCTTTTGTTTCATTCCTTAATTTCATCATTTCTTCCTTTTACTTAACTGCTCAACATTCAAGGGCAAGTTTCAGAGTCTCTTTTGACAGAATTTTATTTCAAAATACATCTTGAAATGTCTTTTCTGATGATGAATGCAACCCTATTTCCCTTTAACATGTCATTCCCTGCATAGTAGACCATTTGATTATCTAATTCAATCTGGCCCATATCTGTCCATTTTAGCTCACTGATGCTTAGAATGTTGACGTTTATGTGCTCCATTTCCCTTTTGATAATTTCTAATTTTCCTAGATTCATACCACATACTTTCCATGTTCAATTATTAGTGGATGTTTTCAGTTGTTTCTTCTTATTTTGAGTCATGCCACATCAGCAAATGAAGGCCTCTGGGCTTTATTCCATTCCTGTCATTAAGTCTGACTCTACTCTGAGGAGACAACTCTTCCCTAATCATTTTTTGAGTGCCTTCCGACCTGGGGGGCTCATTTTCTGGCACTATACCTGAGAGCATTTCTCTACTATTCATAGGATTTTCAATGGCTAATTGTTTCAGGAGTGGATTAGCCATGCCCTTCTCCCTAGTCTGTCTTAGTCTGGAAGCTCAGCTGAAACCTGTCTACCATGGGTGACCCTGCTGGTATCTATAATTTCAGTGGCATAGCTTTCAGTATCACAGCAAAATGCAAGCCCCACAGTATGGCAAACAATGGGTGATAAAGATCTTTAGGTCAGTGAAATTATTCTGTATTTTATTGTAATGGAGGGTTCATGCCACTATGCATTTGTCAAAATCCATAGATAGACCTTAATAGCCTAAGGAGCACAACTTAATTTTTAAAAAAGTCCTAGGACAGAACGCAGATTGAGACAGAATTATTTATGTTATAAATGTACAGTACTCACCAAAAGAATGGAAAAAAATAAAAATGAAAAGTTGCCGATCTAAGTAACTTTGGAAATGCCTAGGATCTTTAAAATTAAAGACACAACCACTGCCATCTAGTTAGTCAAGTGGTTTCTCCTTGAGGTAGGGGTTAACATGTATACTGGAATTAAACAAATCAGTTGTTATTTGCAACATCATGGATGGAACTGGAGATAATTATGCTAAGTAAAATAAGTCAGGTACAAAGACAAGGACTATGTGATCTTACTCATGTGTGGAATCTAATAAAGCTGATCTCATACAAGTTGAGAGTATATAGAATGGTGGTTAGCAGAGTCTGGAGAAGGTAAGAGGCAAAAAGGGATGGGGACACATTGAACAATGGGTACTAACTTGTAGTTAGCTAAGATTAAGAAATTCTGGTGTGCTATAGCATAGCAGGTTGCCAATAGATAACAATAATGTACTGTGTATTTCAAAAACCTAGAAAAAGGAGTTTGAGTGGTTTCACCTTAAGGAAATGATATATGTTTGAGGAGATCAATATATTTAGCTCCATTTGAATATTAGATAATATATGCATATATTGAACATCAAATGATGTCCTATAAATATGTATAATTTTTATTTCTATGTGACTTTTAAAAATTAAGAAATTATATTTTAGAGCCGGATGGGGTGGCACATGCTATAATCCCAGCAGCTGGGGAGGCGGAGGCAGGAGGATCACAAGTTTGAGACCAGAGGTAGTCTGCATAATTTAGTGAGACCCTGTCTCAAAAAGGAAAAAAAAAATGGACTGGGCGTGCAGCTCAGTGGTCCAGCACTTGCAAAGTATGCAAGCACAAGGCCCTGGTTTCAACCCCCAGCACTGCAAAAAAATATATTTTTTTAAATAAAATCAAATATGGGTACCAAATATGAAAGTTTAATAAACTTTGTATTGTAATTGGTTTTTCCTTTTGTTGAATTGATTGATATCATTATATAGTGACCTTTTTACAGTTTTTTTATTTAAACTTTATTGTGTCTTATATAAGTTTAGCTAATCCTACTTGCTCCTGGCTTTCATTTGTGGCATATCTTATTCAGTGCCTTCACTTTCAGTCTATGTGCTTTACTAGTGAAGTAAACTTCTTGCAGGCAACATATTGTTAGGTGTTGTTTTTTACTGATTCACCCATTCTAAATTGTTTAATTGGGGAATTTAATCCATTTATATTCAAGGTTATTATTGCTAATAATATACTCTAGTCTTTTTTATTAACTTTCTGGCTGTTTTGTATATCTTCTGTTCCTTTCTTCCCCACTTGTTTTTCATCTTTGTAGTTTGAGGGGTTTTTGTATTGATAAGATTTGGTCTTTTCACTTTCTCTTCTGTGAATCTGTCCCTACTTGTGAGTTTTATGCTCTTGCACATTGTCATGTTGTTTTGTTGTTAAGTGCCATTGAGTCGGGTGGCACATTTTCATGGTGGTAGTTATTGCACTTCCACTTCTAGAGTTTTATACTAGAGCTATACTAGAAAGTATAAACTATACTAGAAAGTGAGCTTTTCTAGTGAGCTTATACTTAAGCTTTTCTAGTGAGGCCAGTCTGGTGGTGATGAATTTTCACTTCTGGGTATATATTCAAAGGAAGTAAAATCAGCAAATCAAAGAGATATCTACCTCCACTCCCCTCATTTTTGTAGAACTAGTCATAAAAGTCAAAATATGGGACCAACAGAGATGTCCATTAGTGGAAGATAAATGAGTACAAAAAATATGGTGTGTGTCTGTGTGTGTCTGTGTGTGTGTGTGTGTGTGTGTGTAATGGGATATTATTTAGCCATGAAAAGAATTAAAACCAGTCCTTTGTATCAAAATGGATATAACTGGAAGACATGTTAAGTGAAATAAGCCAGACACAGGAAAATAAATACTATATGTTTTCATTTATATGTGGAAGTTAAAACATTGATATTATAGAAAAAGAGGGCTGAATGATGATCACTAGAAGACTGGAAGTGTAGAGGGGAGGGGAAATAGAACTTGGGTACCAGAATACAGTTAGATAAGAGGTGTAATTCCTAATGTTCTACAGCATAGTAAGGTGACTAAAGTTTACAACTTATTATCTATTTTGTAAAGAACTAGAAAAGGGGAGTTCATAGATTCCAAACAAAGAAATGATAAATGTTAAGATGATGGAAATGCTAGTTTGATAATTATATATTGTACACAAGTATCAAATTATCACACTGTACCCCATAAACATGTATGATTATGAGCCAAATACAAATTAATTTTTAAAAATGGTTTTCATGCTGATACAGGTCTAATTCCAGTGATGCAAATTAAAGTGACCTATAATAAAAATTGACTAATGATTTCATTACATTAATTGACTATGGAAAAAATGATCCTAATACTTGTGGCAGCTATACCTATCATAGTAAGAAATTAAAGATAACAGAAGTGTCTTATATTAAGGTAGTAAATAGACATAAAATTCCCCCACATAGAATGGAATATTATGCAGCAACTAGAAATAATGAACCTAGTTGTATATATAAGAAAAGGCATGTTGTTGTTGCTAGGTACCATCATATCAGGTCCAACTCATAGTGACCCTCATAGAGTTTTCAATGGTTTATTGTTTCAGGATTGCTTTGGGAGGAAACGGCACAGATTTCAAAATTTTGGTGTTCAATGAAAAAAGGTAAGTGATGATATTTACTGATTTATAAAT
Organism: Pedetes capensis; assembly: GCA_007922755.1. Taxonomy (NCBI): domain Eukaryota; kingdom Metazoa; phylum Chordata; class Mammalia; order Rodentia; family Pedetidae; genus Pedetes; species Pedetes capensis. The sequence continues at coordinate 21,371 of VMDO01024934.1, read as the reverse complement.
GTATCCATGTAAAACACAAGCAATATGTACATTTGAAAGAGTATACTATCACTCCTTCCTATATATTCAAATTTATACTATACACATATTAATCTAATTAACTCATCAAATTTCTATACACAGATTAAGAACTGAAGTACAAACAGGTTAAAGAACTCCCCTAAGTTATCACTATGCATATTAGCAGGGTGAGGAGTTGAACCCAGGCTCCAATCTCCAAAGCTGAATTCTTAATTCTTTTTTTTTAAGACAAGATCTCATTTTGTAGCCCAGGCTGTCCTAAAACTCATGATCCTCCTGCCTCAGACTCCCAGTTTCTTAGATTATAAGCACGCACCACCACACCCAGCTCAATGACTACATTCCTTAACAGTGTGCTATTCTGCCTCCTTTGCATCACATATACCATTGTGGTGGCAAGAGGGAATGGGGAGGAGATGGTGAATGTTAGGGGAGAGAATGAAGAAAGAAAATACTAAAATATAATAAAACAGAACAACTATCAGTATTGATGATGACAATGAACCAGACTGAGAAGGTTAATTACCTTAAATCTATGTATCTGATGTTTAACAAAAAATGTTGACATTAGCCAGAGAAGTCTGATTACTCATCCACCTTAAATATCACATACAGGAAGTGCCACAAGAGTATACACATCTGGGCTGAAAACTTTACATTTTGCTATTTTAAGACTGCATAGTATGCTTGTTCTGATGTGATAGTAGAAATATAATGCAGAATGGCATACTATATACTGCTGCCATTATTCAATTCAACTTCAAAAAGTAATATGTAGACATGTCTTAAAATACGTATACATTTTGGCACCCCTGTATTTTAGATACAATTTTTTTTTCACTAATCAACTTTGTAGGACAGAAATTCCTATTCCAGCAGGTTCATGAACAACTCCCTCAAACACCTGAAGAAAACTCCCAGATCCTTTAACTCTGAAGACTAACTCACCACTTGCTTAGATAGTTGCCCTAAAGCCACACATCCCTGATTTGTGCTTGAATTTATTGACAAGTTTTCTCTCAATGTCTGAAGGTCAGATTACTTACTGTCCAGTCAGTGAATATGTCTATTTCCAAAGTCCTTCTTTTGCTTTGTTTTTCCTCTCAATTACGATATCTATGTATATATCACATCCACTTTTATCCCTCTATCTGTCCATGCATGTATACATTCCATAGATACTGAGTCTTTGCTATGTGTCATGCACCATGGTAGGCAACAAGGACACAGGGACAAGTCAGACACTAATGCTAACAAAAACCTTCCACAATTCAAGAAGGAAGATAAAGAAATTTTTAAAAAAATAAATGACTGCACAAAATGGAAATTAATTAGATTACAACTGATGTTGTAAATAAAATAATATGTATAAATACCAATATGTTTGTAAAAAAGTACCATGATCAGTCTTTGATAGTTACATTAACTTGAACAGATCTTCTCAAAGGAAGGCTGTTGTTGTTAGGTGCTGTAGAGTTGAATCTGATGCATAGTGACCTTAGGTACAACAGAGCAAAACACTCCCTGACACTGTACCATTCCCAGCACCGTTGTCAGTGCCTCTCTACTATCCACAGGGTTTTCAACAACAATATAAATAATAACTCAATGAATGACTCAATATCTTGCCTGGCACAGAGATGTGTTCAATAAATACTATCAACTTACATGTTTGCAATTTCATTAATGTTTTGGGGGGAATATGGGATCCTTTTACTAGTTAAATGACTCTCCACCTATTTTCTTTCTTCCCAACACCTTCAGGACATGGCTATGGCCATGCTGCTGCTCACTTTAACGTGAAAAATAGCAACTATATTGGGTAAGCATTTATTGTCAGAGGAATGAAAAAGGGGAGGACTTTTTCTACAGCATGTTGTCTCATTTACCTAGTTTTCAGACTTTTTCTTCCCCAGATGGTCTTTATTATATCAAAAGATATCCTGCTTTTGAATCCTGTAGCTGTTGTTGTTATTAGGTGCCATCAAGTCCAATCCAACTCATGGCTACCCTATGTACAACAAATGAAACACTCTCCAACACTGTGCCATACCTGGTACTGTTGTCAGTGCTTCTCTGCTATTTATAGGGTTTTCAACAACAGATTGTTTCAGGAGTGGGTTGCCAGGTCCTTCGCCCTAGCCTGCAGCACCTGGTATTCCCAGGCAGTCTCCCATCCAAGAACTACCCAGGGTGACCCTGCTTAGCTTCAGATATTAGGCAGGATCATATACCAGGGTGCTATGGCTACAGACTTTGAATCCAGTAATTTAATTTACCCAAGAATTGCTTAACATTCCTGTGTTCAGCTGAGTTTGAATCCCTATCTTCCTGGATTATTATCCATTCCCTTTCTATGATATCATTTATACTCTTTTACTCAAAATCACTAGAAAGATCAAATGCAATCCAATATCATTTTATGTAGGATCCTGTGTTACTGGAGATTCATGGGGAGCACAGAGAGGTAGGTCTGGGAATCTAGCAACAAAACCCTGGTCCTGCATCCAGCATATAAATGAATTTATACTCAACACAGAAGTTATAGTAGAGAGTATAGAATATGTTTATTAAAGATAGTATACCATTAAGAAATAAATACAGAAAAGATTAAGGCACCAGAAGACGCTTAGGTTAACCACCAAAGGCATGTGAAATAAACTAGATTCCTGGGTGAATCTGCATAAAGATATTTCTATTCCCAGGGGAAAGTAAAGAGGCCAGAGAACAGGAGAACTAAGCAGGCTTTTAGAGGAAAAATGTCTTAGACAGAGAAGATGGCGGCCTGAGGGAAGGGAGAGGTGCCTGTGGTTGCTAGAGAAAGAAAAAAAAGCAAAGGGCAAGTGAAGAGGAAAGAAAAGAAAAAAAGAGAAGAAAAGAAAAGAAAAGAAAAACAGGCTGTCTTTCTCTTTTTTTAATTCAAACTAGGGCATGCCCAGTGTGACACCAGCTCTGGATGCCCAGCTCTGGGTGCTCAGTATGACCTGGGCCTAGGGTCTTTGTTTTGTAAATGGTTCAATGGTTTGGATAGAGGGTGAGACCCATTTGAAAATGTCCTACCAATGTCCTCAGAGGTGCATGTGTCTGCTTCATCATGATGGAAAGGCAGGAGCCACTTTCAATCCCATTTCCCTCCACATCACCTACCAATGTCTAAACTAATCTGCCTATCACTTGGACACATCTTCATTTCTGCTTGTGCAGATCGTATTTATCCTTCAAATCACTGCTCTAAATATCCTACCTTCTCTGGGTCCCAATTTCTTCAACTATTTCCTCCATAATATAGTTGAAAAAATTAAGCAGCATAATGTAATGCTTCTAGCACAATACTTGCAATATATTGTATGCTTAATAAGTATTTTTAAATCCATTTTATAAATTATTAAAATCAAACTTACGAAGCAGAACTCTAAATTAATCTTGACAAGCTAGTTCCCATATTTTTATAATAAACAATATCCTTCAAAACTAGTAACTTTGGTTTCTTTTCCTTTCTTTTCCTTACCTATATAGGTAAGAGTAAGGAAAATCAGTATCATTCCCCCAACCTAGTACAAGCCTAAAGTTAGCCTAGGAACTGCAAAGTACTTACTGATAAATAGGGAAAGGGTAAGTGCATTTACTGGATACCTACTGTGTGCCAAGGACAGTGCTCAGTTTTATACAGATGTTAATACATTTAACCATCAAAGTTTCTTTATGAAGGAACTTTATTACCCTTAATTATCAGATGGATAAACTAAGACTCATAAACAATAGGCACATTATCTAAAATAGCTCAAGGAAAATAGATAGGGGACTACTGGTGGTAGGGGGAGGCTAGGAGGTTATGAGAGGATAATGGAGGAGGTGAACATGAGCAATGTACAATGATATGCATGTACAGAAACATCATAATGAAACCTATTAAGTTGTGCACTTAAAAAATTACTAATAAAGTAAGATTACTGAGAGGAGAAAGTGATAAACCCAAAAGAAAGATAGAAACAAGAGGTGGGCTAGCAAAAAGTGAAAAAAGTTTATGAGGATGCTAATGTAACAGATACTTCTGTTCTCTTGTTGTTGTTAGGTGCCCTGGAGGGGAGTCTAACTCATAGCCACACTATGTACAGCAGAAGGAAATACTCCTCAACATTGTGCCATCCCCAGCACTATGTCAGTATTTCTCTGCTATTTATAGGATTTTAGATGGCTAATTTTGGGGGGAGTGGGCTGCTGGGTCCTTCTTCCAAGCCTACAGTTCCTGGTGTTCCCAGGTGGCCTCCTATGCAAGGACTAACCAGGCCCTAACCTGCCTAGCTTCTGAGATCTGATAAGATCAGACACCAGAGTGGTACAGCTATAAACTCTATTCTCCAATATATTCCAATCATTTAGAAAGGTCCCTATGGAATGAATAAGAAAAGAAATAAAAAGCTATATATTATAGGTTTGAAGTTCTAGAACTTTCCAATTTCATTAGGGTAGGCCCTGCTCCAACTCTAACCTCTTCATGTCCCAGAATTAGAACCATAAAACTTCCAAATAAATTGACTTCTACCAAAAAAGAAGAGAAAAGAAAAGAAAAAAACAAAAAAAAAGAAAAAGTCTAATTCTCTAACCTAAATATCTAACTACTGGGGTTGCTATACAACTTACGATAACAAATATGCTCTGCCAAGACTAAAACCCTATGCTATGGTCCAGATGTTTGTGTCTACTCAGAATTCTTATGTTGAAATTCTATTTCTCAAGATGATCATATTAGAAGATGAGGCTTTGAGAAGTGCTATAGTTTGTATCTGGTGTTTCCCCTAAAGGCTCATGTGCTGGAGGTTTGGTTGCCAGCCTATGGTGCCTGGGGAGGTGGTCAAACATTTTAAGAGTGGGGCCTAGTGAAAGGAAGTTAGATCATTGGGGGAGTGCCCTGGAAGGAGATATTTGAGGGCTGGCCTCCCTCTCTCTTGCGCTCGCTCTCTCTCTCTCTCTCTCTCTCTCTCTCTCTCTCTCTCTCTCTCTCCCCCCCCCACCCCTCACCTCTCTCTTTCTCCTTCCTGGCCACCATGAGGTGAGCAGCTTTTCTTTACTATGCATTCCCTACCATCATGTTCTACCTCTCCATGGGTCTTAAAACAACAGAGCCAACTGATCATGGACCAAAATGTCTGAAACCACGAAACAAAATAAATCATTCCTCCTTTTTAAAAAAATAAATTTAATTAATTAAATTGTTACTCAAAAAAAAGAGAATGAGGATGTTATTTCAGAGATTGCATAAATTTGGGGTCAAAGGGAACTAAATCTTTTCAATTACTAGTTATTTGAAGTTGGGCCATGAAGTTCTGAACTTCATGGCTTTGTGGGAATTGAGTAAAATAATATTGATTAAAGCCTGGTGCATGGTAGATAGCTATTAAATAGTGACCCACCTTCTCCTAGACACCAGTAGGACTTAGACCTGACCCCACTTCTGTTTGACTCAAACATCCATGCTCTTTGCCCTTTCCAGCCTCCTAGCAGTAGGAAGCAGCCTTGTGCAGATTTGAGCGTGAGTTTGTGTTCAGTACAGAGCTTGAAATAGAGTATTTATTGATTGATTGACTTATTTAAAATGACTTCCTAAAAAACCTCTCATTTATTAAAAATTCAATTGAAATTATTACCCTATAGCCATTTATGGATACATGACATATGCAGCTGTAATAAAAATAGATTAACCTCTTTTTCATATTTTACACTGCATCAGGCACTGGAATCCAAGTCTGATATAATAGATCCCTTTTGTGGTTTTAATCACAACAATTGTACCAAATGACTTCTTTTTGTGCTTGTGATAACATCATTAATGGAAAACTAAATCAATAGCATATTTCTCAATCTAATTATATGCCTTACATTTCTAAACCAGTTTTAATGAAATACAATAAGTGGCAGTGTGGAAATTAAGAGAGGCTAAAAAAAATAGCATTTGAAAATAATACTGTCAGTGACAGGAATAGAAGTTTGAACTCTGCTTGTCTCTGTGAACAATAACTCTCATTGTGACTATGCAATAAAAATCCCCCCTAAAAAAGGTGTGGGGGATTATCCAAACAAATAATCATTCTATGAAACAAGCGTTTTACTGAAGAAGCCAAGATTACATTAACTCAAAACTATGTAAGGAGCATCAGATGCTGCAAAACTCAACTACACCCAAATCTTACCCTTCTTACTTCTTAAGCCACCACCTGATAAATGTATTAAGACCTTTAAATAGTTTTTAAGTAGTATCTTCTTTATTTTGAAGAGTAATACATGTTCATTATAGAAAATTTGGAAAATATCAAAAGACATATATAAAAAATACAATAACTCAAAATCCCACACCCAGAAATGATTAACATTTTCTTATATTTTCTTTGGGCTTTTTTTTCTGTATACATGTTGCATATTTGAAATGATATAGTAATCTAACTGAAAGCATGGCCATATAGTTCAGAGTAGCAACTAGACCACAGATAGACACTAATATGAAAATGCTGTTTTTCTAGATGGTGAATTTGTTTGCTGGAACTACCATAACAAAGTACCATAGACCTGCTGGATTAAATAGCAGAAATCAATTTTGTCATAGTTCTGGACACTAGAAATCTGAGATCAAGATATAAGCAGAGTTGGTTTCTTCTGAGCTCCCTCTCCTTAACGTGTAGATGATTGCCTACTCCCTCTATCATCTAGTAATCTTCATTTTGCATATGTTTGTATCCAAATTTCATCTTCTTCCAGGAATACCTATTATAATGGCTTAGGGCCCAGCCTAATGAAATCACTCCATATTTAGCACCTATGTGAATATTGTATCTCCGAATATAATTATAATATGAGACATCAGGGTTTAGAACTTTAAAATCAAAGTTGGGGGGGAACAATTTAGTCTTATAACAGGTTAAAAGTGACAACACAAAGATACTATAAATTCAATAATATAAATACAACATATATCATCATATACCCCAAAATATTTATAGACCTTATTTTTTAACCATCCTGAAGATAAGATCTCTAGTGTGCTAACCTTAATCAGTGGGCAAAAGATGTATTTAATAACTGGAAGTAAAGAATGTATTACTACTTTGGGAACAATGTCAAAACTCACCTTATTCTATATACCAAAATAAATTCAAACTTTAAGATGATTACTATAAAGAAGGGTAAGAGAAATAAAAAAGAGGAAGGAGGGAAAGAGAAGATTAGAGAAGAAAAAAGTAGGAAATAGAAATGAGTTTTATCTGTCTTACCTATGAGTGGGGTGGGTATTTTGTCTTTAATTCATTCATTTATTCATTTAATAAACATGCATTGACCACCTATGCCATGCCAAGTGTTATGCTTTAACAGAATACACCAAGTCTTTTGATGCCTATGCACAATGGAAGGAGCCTCTCAAATTGTTATCATGTAAATAAATACAAGTTCACATTTTTTTACTGACCTGTCCAATATTTGCCCAATTTATGTGAGCCATCATCACAAGTTGCATGCAGTAAATACGTTTCAACCTAAGTTATTTTCAAAGCATTTTTGTAAATCAGACCCTATTAGAAATGCACAAAAAGGGTTGGCTGTTAATAGAGCCCTGAAGGACCTCTGTGTAAAAAGAAGCATCCTTACAAAAGGCAAGAATGCTGCCTTGGTTCCAGCGCTGTGTCAATCCCCACTGCTGTACCTGTATCCAGGCTGGCAGGTTATGCCTGAGCGCTCATCTGTGCTCACTCTGTTTGTCCTTCTGCCTGGGATTGCAAACCCCTGGAGGCTGGCCCACCACATCTGTTCCCTTCATTGGGGCCAGTATCGCAATGAAACACTCACAAAGAGATCCTAGTAAACTAAGGAACTCAGCAAGCAGCATCTGTGGGGCAGTTGAGGAGATGTCGCCTGTGCCTTCCTTTTAATCAGTCAGGTCCTATATCACATTTGTGGCATTGCATGTCCAACTGTAGGGGACAGGTCCCCAGCATCCCTTGGTCCCATTTGTGCTCTCAGTAACAACAGAGGAGAAATTTTTTGAGAAGTGACGAAAGAGAGTGAGAGGGTTGGAGACTTCTTGGGATACTCCAAGCAGCTCAGTGTGGACCAGGTTTGGGAACTTACACGAGAGTACTTTGAAGAAGGTGAGATTTCCTGTATGCTTCCAGGTAGGACAGTAGAAGCATGAACAGTAGGAGCATCCTCTCTAGTGGGAATGGCCCATTGTCTTACAGCTTGCTCTCAGAATTCAGTTATCTTCTCAAAAGAAGTGGCAACCTCTGCTGTTATTTTGGGTCCTGTAAAAGAATTTAGCCAAAATTGCTTTTGCAGTAGGTAGTTTTATAATGCTATTGCTAATAAGTGAGTGGTATAATTTCTGGCTGACAATTGCTGATTTGAAGCAAAATGCCACAAACCCCAAATTACCTTAACTCAATGTGCATACATACAAACATTGCCCTGGAATTATACCAGTATTCTTGAGTTTTCCCTAAGGAAAAGAAATCTCTGATGAAATTGTCATTTTAATTCTTTGACCAATTTTATATTTAAAAATATTTTCCCATACTTATTTCCAACTTGCTAAAATTATTTTCATGAATATATATTGTTTTCCATATATATTTATAAAAGAGCTTTCATATATAGATTTCTTTCAACACTACATTGAATGAGAATAGCTTTTCCTCTGTAAGGTTTGTTGTTTGTTGTTGCTGTTGTTGTTGTTGTTGCTGTTGTTTTGAGGGGGACATTATTTCCATAAGGTCATATTTCCTCGACTCATATTTGCATTCATGAATTTTGCCAAAATGATTTTACTCACTCATCGATATTTTCCCAATAAAAAATTTTTGCTATGTTAAGCTTTAGTCTTTGATGATTTTGTTGGGTTATTTCTCCCCAACATTACTATTTTCCAAGTTGATTTTTGCATTTTTCAAATTTATGATTTTTTCACCTCTACAGTTACCACATTTAATCATGAATTCAGACCCACTGTCAACTTTGTTACTTCATTATTTCTATCAATAATATCCCATGTGAATTTGATAAAAAATAAATTTTTATTCATTTGTAAAAGCAAGTAGGAAACAGAAGGAGCCAAAATATCTGTGAAGTCAAAACATCATGGTAAAAACTTGCTACTTCCTTCAAATACAAACATCCCTAGAGAGGTCAGCCATCGCACATTGTGGAATATGGGAAAGGCAATTGACATCACATGCTTTATTGGAGATGAAAATGGAGAGATTCTCTTTCCCAGCCACCTGGCAGCTGAAGTGTGAGCACATGCCATGGTTCCATCAATCCCTTTCCATTTCCTGCGGCTTTGACTCTATAGCTGGAGAAACAAAGCAGCTGTAAGGGGAGAGAAAAATCTTGTTTTGTTTGCTGGTTTGTGGCATAATTGTGACAATAGGGATGTAACAGTACTGGAATGATCAAGAAGGTGAGGGCTTTGAATGCCATGTTAAGGGCTTTGGCTCTACTTGGGGAACTATATGCTCAGATCAGTGATTCAGATAAATGATGATAGTAGTATCATAGAGAATTGACCGAAGACAGAAAGTTGGTAAACACACCTCTGCAGGGCTGCTTCTGGAACACGCTTCTTCTTCCCAATCCAAAGCACTGAGGATCAGTGCCAGTACACTGGCTCTTTATGAAATGGCTTGGGCCAACCATTGTGTCTACCCAGTACTCTCAGTCTACTTCACTGGGTTCTTCTCTGTTCTCAAAAACTTTCCAAATTACCAGGCCTTGTATGACCCAAGAAATTCCTTACTTCCATTTTCTACCTAACAGGCTCCAACACTTAATAATATCTATATGAAATGAAAATAAATAACTATAATAGTAACGCACATTTATTGAAAATGTGCTTGACATCATTTCTTTCTATTAATCTCACCAGATAATAAAATTGAGGCCTAGAAAATCTAACTAGGTTGTTCAAGGCTGCCCAACCAATAAGTAATAGGCCTATATTTAAATTCAGTTTGACTTCAGAGTCTACCTATCATAATTTGTTTTCTGATGTTATAACAGAATACCTGAGACTCAATGATTTTTTTTGAAGGGTTGTTTTGGTTCCCAGTACCCAGAGGCTGGGAAGTCTAAGAGCATGGTACTGGCATCTTCTCAGTTTCTGGTTAGAGTCTCATGCTCCTTCAACTCATGGCAGAAAGAGAGGGGAATACAAAGACATGTGGTAAAGAGAGTAGAAAGGACTGAGTGGTCACTAAGACAATCATTTCTTTAGAAAAAGGCTTTAATCCCTATGAATGACCTAATCACATCTTAAAAGACCCATCTCCCAACACCACAACAATGGCAATTAAATTTCAACATCAGTTTCAGAGGGAAAAATCTACATTCAAACCATAGCCCTATTTGCATTCTTAGCCCACACTATGCTGCTCCACTAGGAAATATTTGGCCACACAGTGAAGTAGGTGTTATTATTTTAATACAGAGAAAACTGAATTGGTGTTTATATCACTTCACCAGAGTGGTAGACACCGCTGTTCTACCTAATTACAAAGTCATCATACTACTCAGTAAGTGGGTGCCTCATAAGTGGCTCCTTTCCTCCTACCTGTTCATGTTGTCTCTGTCATACCTGTATGCTTCCACATACAGGGAGCCCAAGGTAGCTGGGCTGTAGGAAATCTTCCTGGTTCCTAGAGCTGTTATCATTTATCTGAGCCAGACTCTCCAGGCATTTAAGCTCTGTGGATCAAGAATGGAATTTTGTTTTTGTTTACTGCTATTATAAGTACAACCAAGAAATGAACCCCCACAAACACATAAGACCTCTTCTCAGTGATTACAGAGGAAGCAACCAGAAGGAAAAGGCACCTTGATTTACTTTTTCTTCCCAGAAATATTTCAAGTTTATTTTGTAAAGTCACCACACATTCCACTTACTACCAAGGTGATTTCAAAGGTGAAGCTTTGAGCCCTGGTGGCGTCACCAAGCCTCTATATTTAATTTTGAACTCTATTCCTGAAAGCTCCAGCTTTACTTGGCAAAGGAAACAATGTAAGCATATGGCTCCCCCTGACCAAGGGTTCCTTCCCATCTACATCTTGGAAAACAGAGATTCAGTGTGGCTGTGACCGACCAGGACTAAAAAGCTTGATGCTGTCAACTCACTAGTATCCATTGCTGTCTTTTTGCCTCCGTGGGAGTTTACTGGAAAATAAGGCAGAGAGTAAATGTGGAAATGCCTGTAGCCATACCACTGTGGCGTCCGATCCCATCAGATATCAGAAGCTAAGCAGGGTCGGGCCTGGTTAGTACTTGGATGGGAGACGGCCTGGGAACACCAGTTGCTGTAAGCTTGGGAGACGGACCCGGCAACCCACTCCCAAAAAACAATCAGCCATTGAAAACCCTATAAACAGCAGAGAAGCACTGACAATACTGTTTCACCTGTTGTAACATAGGGTCGCTATGAGTTCAATACTGACTCAAAGGCACCTAACAACAATGTGGAAATGACTGGTGAGCAAAATTGTCTTATTTTCTCTTATTTGCTGCTCATCTCCAATGCAGACAACTCACACATGCTCCACAGACACTTACATCTGGAGTGAAACCAAAGCACAGGCCAAGGGAGCCATTTCTAAGATGATGAAGTTAAGGGAGTCTCAGAGATCTCCACCAAAACTGCTTCTTCCACTATCTGGTCTCTTCTGCTCAAGGTTCATGTCAGTTCCAGTTCTACTTCTGCTTTAGGAGTTTAGTATTTTTGAAATAGACTAAACTTTTCTCTGGAAAAGGTAGCACAGAAATTCCCTAGAGATTTTTCTGGCATGAAGTTATCAGACTTTTCCCTCACTAATAAGAGAAACCAAATATTTGGGTTTAGGGTATATGAGTGAAGAAAGGCAGAGAGAAAATTGGTTTATTATTATCTGTGTTACAGAAAACTCAACCTGAGTTTTCTGTAGGTGCTGAATTTTCTGTAACTCACATACACTATTTTCATAATTGGAAGCAAGTGAGATAAATATTATTAAAATTTTTCAACCCATTTTACCAATAACAAATGCTATGCTTTAAATATAGGTAGTGTTCATCAAAGGTCCGTAGATAAAGGTTTGGTTCTCAGCATGTCAGTATTGGGAGAATCTTTAAGGGTCAGGGCCTAGTGGCAAGTCCTTAAGTCACTGAGGATGTGCCCTCAAAGGAGACTGGGGATTCCTCTCTCTATCTCTCTCTTTCCTTGTCTCTCACTCTTGCCCTCACTCTTTCCTAGCCCAAGATGTATCCTCTTGCTCTGAAATGCATTCCAGTCATGTTGTCCTGCCCTCACCAGAGGCCCAAGCCAATGGGACTATCCAATCTTGGACTTGAACCTCTAGAACTGAGTCAAATAAGCCTCTTTACTTCATAAGGTATTTTGGTATAGCTGTGGAAAGTTTACTAATACAACTATATTTGTTTTTGTAATGTAACTCAAATATCCCAATTTAGCAGGGTAGTATACACTTACCTTAACATGAGGCTTGACATCTTAGGCTAGATTCCCTAGCTTCCATGCTGAAATGTACTGGGGAGCATAGTCCCAGGAAAGCTGGAGGGGAGAAAAATGAATGAGGCCCGGAAACAAGGAAACTAAATATAAAGAAGTCATTACTGAGCTATTCACAGCTCAGTCCCCTACCTCAACTTCCCTTTAACAGAAACATCTATTACCCAAAATGTTTGATCATAGTAACAGGTTTTTATTCCTTTCCCTCTGTATCATTTTTATGTTTGACATTTCCAAATCTCTCACTCTCTCAATTGGAAAGGTCTACATCTATCTCTTGGCCCATTCCTTGGCCCAGCCCTGGCTGGCTCTGATTCTGTGGCTATAAGATGGAGACAAAGATGAGTGGAAAAATTTATCACAGCTGGAAGAACTGGTCTTTTCTCCATGATGGAACTAGTTTAACAAATTACCAATTCATTCATGTAGTCACCATAGACTTACTGAGAACTTTCCATGTGCCCAGCTTCTTGCCGAACACTGGGGTATGGATGGAAATGAATAAGACATGCCCAGGACTATGGCCACAAGGGCCATAGAAACAAATAGTAATATCTAATGAATCTAAGTGGTGGGAAACAGACTCAGGAGCTTTTGGAAAGGAATGGATCATTGTCAATCATTTATAGATCAAGGAATTGTGTCTGAGTCTAGCTCCTTAGGTAAAGGGAGCTGCCCAGATCTGGTGGCATCAAATCCCAACTACATATTGCACATTGAAATGCAATCTGGGCTCTAATTCTAGGTACACTTGAGAACTAAAATCCTTGGTCAGTCAGGCACAGGCTACAGATAGTGAGGGTGAAAGAAGAAAGCAGTAGCCGAGGACTCATGGGGATAGTAAGGTTGCCACACTAAATCTAGAACTTAACTGAACTTTGCTTGGGAAGTAACACAACTTTATCCAGACCTCTTTATTAATGACAAGAAATAGTTCTTTAATGTTCTAATATATTATATGAGCTGAGTCATTAGTCCTCAGACCTGAAAGTAGGGGACATTTTAGATTATTATGGTCCTTCAAGTCTAGCCTTCATTTCCAAGTTTTCCTACCTTCTACTTCTGAGAAGCATGATGTCTGTGTGTAGAATGGCTTTCAGTTGCCAGACCAACTTATGTATTATAGCCACCTTTGATAGACTATATCATTAAATATTTCTACAATCCTCCTGGCTCCATAACATCCATACTCCCACTCTCTTTTCTTCTCCTGACATTCCACTGTTCTGAGGAGGTACCACAATGGCACAGGAAAACAAGGGCATCTGTTAGAACTTATTTTCCTTCAATAAAAGAAGTTCAGAGGGCAATGGGGGTAAATATGAACAAAGTACATGATATATACATGTATGAAAATATCATAATGAAACCCACTATTTTGAACATTAACTTTAAAAATTTAAAAAAAGAATTTCAGAGATTGATATCCAGAGCTAGTAAGGCAATTCTATATTTTTAGCAATATCTCAGGCTCCCTTGATCATTATTTTCTGCCATGCTAAATAGAGAATATAAACCAGTAAGAATGATTAGAGTGTAAATTGCCAGTCACTGCTTAATACTCTTTGTTTCTTCTTAATCAATTCCTAGAAATTTAGCAATCAAGACCAATTTTCCCCATTCTCCACCAAAATACATGGTCTCCCTATGAAAGTAAAACATGAAGTGATAGTTTCTCAGTACAAGTTAATTTCAAAAGATCATTAAAGCTTGATATATATTGGATTTTTAATGCCACAGGAAGGAATGAAGGACCATTTTGGAACAGAGATCATAGGAAAGTTAGATGTCTTAGAAAAAAAAGAGGAATGCTATAGGTACCAAGAGAAAGACAAGCAACTATTGATTTCAGTATGAAGGATTTACTGTGAAGATACAACAGAATGTTAACTAGTTGAGGTACCACCTCATTCTTACTCATTGAATCATTTGTCTTCTAGTACCTTGAATATTATCATGATATAGAAGGCTTTCACATATCTAATGATATAATCTGTATCCTTGAGGCCTGCTTTCATGTATACAACAAATAATTTAAGGTACAAAAAACTGAGTATGGTATGAGTTTAGATAATGCTAGCCATTGCAACAAACTCAGAAATATATAAAAACTCAAATACAATGAACATTTCTCCTTCAGATATGACCCACAACAGGTGGCTTATATTCCAAGATATAGCTTTAGTACTGTTGGTTTTATTTTAAGAAATGATTCAGGGGTCCAGTTTCCTTCATCTGACATCCCTACCACCTTCAGTGTGTGGCTTCCAAAGTCACCATGTTTGTTTCTAATAGCCAGTGGTATGAGGAGAAAGCATGGAAGGTCCCACAGGGGAGGGATGAAAGGGTAGGGCTGGGAAGCGGCATATATGACTTCCACTCACATTCCATTGACTGGGAATCCATCAAATGGCCATACTTAGCAGGAAGCAAGACTAGAAAATGTAGCCTGGCTCATGCCCACTAAGAAGAAATGGGTCTGATGGAAGTCACTCCATGTCTGTTATAATTGCCTATTCTATTCCAGGTGGGAAGACAGCAGTTAACACAGGCACAGCCTCCCCATGGGATCCTAAAGTATAGACCAAGGTAAAGAAGCTCAATGAATAATCACACACAACCAAATAAAAAATATTTAAGTAATGCAATGTAAACCATGCAACTGCAAATATGATAAGAACATAGAGTACAAAGGACAAATATAATGAATATTATAATATAGGCTACAATGGCTAAGATGTATGGGAATAAGTAGGAATTAACCAAGTTGAGAGAGTGCATGTGTGTGTGTGAGAGAGAGAGAGAGAGAGAGAGAGAGAGAGAGAGAGAGAGAGAGAGAGAGAGATTTCAGGGAAGCATTCCAGAGTACAGGAATAACATAAGTAAGGGCCTTGCATATGAAACACCATTTGTTCCATTACTCATTCAGCAAGTTGGGTGCCCACTGTATGCCAGGTGTTCAACCAGTCTCCATAGACAATTCCAAAATAGAGGATAAAAACTCTTGCTTGTCACTACCACTACCCTGAAGACCTAATTTCTATGTTTTAGGAAGAAGAGGTGACAAGTAATCTCATATATATTTGGGATGATTTCAAGTATCAAAGAAACCTTTTCACCATAGAGTACTTTCCCCCCATCTTCTTATTAAGCATGGGAATGAGCCCATAACCACAATATCAGTGTCATTCTCTTGACACCAAGATCCAGCTCTACTACTGGAGAACAGGTTACAAATTTAAATACATGCCATACTCATAGCCCTCTGCTAGGAAAACACTGCAAACAGGTTATTATGCATGGCATTTCTGTGACAACTATACTTCTACTCCATTACTCTGCTCAGACTGCTCAGGTCAGGGCTCAGTGCATGAGGTCACAGCCTCCAAGTTATGGTGGCACAAAGTTTCCCAATTGTCTCATGCTTATAAAGTATTAATTTTAATAGCAACAGTAATAATAATAGCTTGTAGTAATCAGTTGATATCAAATGTATTCAAACAAATTCCATTACTCAGTATAAAAGATAGATTTGTCTCTTTTAGAATAAAGTCCAGAGTCATTTTACTGCTCACAAAAATTAAAAGTTTATATATAGCAAGGTTTCCTGTGTTGCTCTGGAGGGGTAAGAATTTATAGCGAGAGAGAGAGAAAAAGAGAGACAGAGAGTTCTACACATAAAGTCACAGGAATTTTGGAGTTGTGGTCTAATGAAACATGTCTGTGAGCAGGATCTGAACATAAACATAGCAAGTGAGGGTTTTCCTGTGGGAAGGGAAGCTGGCACATTTTCAGACTTCTAGTAATCTGATTTCCATTTGAGATTGGTTCCCATTCTGTGCTTTAATCCCTGTATTCATCAATAAATGAATAAATGTTTAGTAAAAGCCTATTACATATAGGTAGCTGCCTTCTGTCAGTGATGCTTTGCAAAGTGAAGAATATTGCCAACAAATGGGACAGTGGGCAGAAGCAGAACAGCAGCCACAAAAGGCAAAAGTGTGAGCCAGTTGACTGAAAAGTCAAAATTCATAACTAGAGTCTATAGGAGATTATAAGCAGCTATTCCCTGAATTCCCTTAAATCCTCAGGAGAATACTGGGCTGCCCACTGTAAACAGGAGGGAGGCTCTAAGCCACTTTATTTAGTCATTGAACTAACAAGGGATACACAAAAAATGAAAGCCCATGGGGCCCTTGTGGTCAACGTCCCAGGTGCTCAGTGAGATCCTGCTCACATCAAACCCACATATCCTGATAGTCAGTAACAACACTTAAGTTCTTCCAGTAACCAAATAAACAAACAGAAATTCTTTACCTCTAACCATCTATCTTCTTATTCCCAAATGTTTATGGTATTGGTTGGTTGTAGGTTGTAGTTTCATTTTCCTGAAAGAAAATGAAAAATTGCATCTTGAAAAGCAGATATAAAATTTTTCTATACTTACCAAGAACCCTATCAGTATTATAGACAACTCAACTGATAACATGTGGACCAACACTGTTTGGGAAGTTTTGGTAGTTTTTTGGTTTGTCTTTTGTTGTTTTTGTTGTTGTTGTTATTTTCTTTCTTATTCTCATATCCCAGCACAATTTGGGGTGGTGTTTTCTTTTATCAATATGAAGAGGACAGCAACTGGTTTTTAATGGTTACAGAATGGTGATTTGCAACTTTGGCCCAGCTGCTATCCCCACCAAGCCATGAGCAGACTTGCAGCTTCTTGTCTGAGGCACACATCAGTGCTCCCGCCTGCTGCCTCCCTCCCTCCCAGTGGACAGGCCACCACCTGCTGTTGGCACAGTGCCGGCCCTTCAGGGAACAAATGTTCTATTGCTGCTGGGTGATAGGACAGGACAGACGCCAGATTTCAAGAGAACCAGGGAAAAGCACCCTTGGGCCGGCTGCCCCTACTTCTCCACCCATCTGCCTCCCCTGCCTGGCAGAGGATCACAGTAATCAAGGCCATAGGAGAATGAACGTTTGGGTCAGACTATGGTCTAGATTATTCTGTCTCCTTTTTCCTACCAGTCTTTCTCAAGGCTATTATTGCCATTTATTTTTTCAGGCCACAAGCATTTATTGAGCCTCTGTTATGTGCCAGGTAATTTGCTAAGTGCTAGGAATATAGAGTTGAATACCTCATTCCCTGTCCTTGAGAAAGTCACAGTTAGTGGGGTAGACAAGACACACGAACTAATAAATTATAGTACATACTGAGATTTCAATAACAGACTTAAAAACAAAATGAACAGAGAAAGAACATTAAAGTAGCACCCAGACATGACACATATGGGCTTTGAAGGCTGTTAGCCTCTGTGGAAATCCCAGCTTTGCCTCTTCCTATCTATTTGAATTTTGATAATTTATCTAATTTTATAAGTCCCAGTGACCCATCAGTAAAGGATTATGTGAGACAATGCAAGGCAACCCTTTCATATGACACATAGTAAATAATAAATACAGGCCCTTATTACCCAGTGCAACTTGTCTATAAATGCCTTTCCCAGAGATGTCAAGTCCCAGCCACTGCACCCAGGCAGGGGATGTGCAAGTGCAGAAAAGATGGAGGAATAAAGTCAGCCAGTGGGCATTAGAATTTGGAACCAAAGAAGCCCCCAAGCATTTGTGTCCAAGAAAAAGTTGAAGTACAAGGCTGAGTAAAAACTCTAGCTAGACTATCAGACAGGATGGGCCAATCAGAACGGAAGGAACAAAATCAAGGCAATAGAAATTGGAGATACCAGGCAAAAGCCATCCAGAAAGGAGAATGCAAAGCAGGGGTGAAAATCTGGGGCAATGGAGATTTGAAAAGACTGAACACATCTTTTAAGAGGAGGTGGCATTTGGTCTGGGTCTCACATGATGACTAGGAGTTTCAGGGAAGAGCAGTTAGAAAGTTCGATCCTGGAAGAAAAGGGAGCATGAGCAAGGACATGGTGATGCTCAGAAGAAGAGCATGGAAAGCACAGTGGCTGGAGTGCATGGAATAGAGTGGAAGGAGATGAGGCTGGAGCAAGGCAGGGGCTAAGGCACAGAGGAGTGTATGTGCCAGCTTGGGGAACTAACTGAGCTTGCTTTTATAGGCCAGTGTGGCCCCCTGGCAGAGTCACCGTCAAGCTTGAAGCAATGCTCAGGCCACACCATCAGGGATTCTGAGTTTAACTGGTCTGGGGCAGGTCTGGTCCTGGGTATGTTTTCAGTCTCCCCAAGTGATGCTAATGTGCAGCCATGGTTGTAAGCCTTTGCTGCAGGCAATCAGAAGTCAATGACGATTCCCCTTGTATGTCCAGAATTCTGTGAAGCTAGGAGAAGATATTCATTTAATCTCAGCAAACATTATTAACAGTGACTTGGTGCCACGCCTTGTGCTATGGCCTTGTAAATGTGGAAGTGGGTAAAACAGGGTCCACTGCTCTCTGTTTACTTCTTGAGAGTTGATGGATCATGTTCACCTTCATTGTCTTACCCTGCCTGGGGGTCAAGAGGAAATGTGGTTGCAGCCCTTCCAGGGAGGCAGCATACATAATCACCTCCCACATCATTAGGTGGCCTACTCCAATGTCTGGTCCTGGGCTGCAGTGGAGAAAATGAATTGAGCAATCTTTTATAGAGCAAAATCAATAGCATCACAACAGGCAGCCACACCGGCAGCTGGGGCTGGTGGAAGGAGGGGAGAGGTAAGAGGGATGTGGGAGAAAACAAGGGCATAGCAATGCATAGAAAAGACAGAGGTATTATGAAGAGAGGAAGGAAAAGGGGGCTAAGTGGAGTGGGCAGGGGATGAGGTGGTATTTCCCAAGACAGTGGCACAATCCCCTATCTCCTTATTCTCTTAAGCCCCCTCTGCCTGCTCAAAGGCCTGAATATAAAATAATACAAGAGTGTATAAGGGAAAAACTAATACTTAGCAAGTTCTTATCAGTATGCTAGGTATTTTCAGTCTATGAATGTAATGTAATCCTCACAAATACCTCGTTGTACAAATGAGGAAACAGAAATCCTAAAGATCACCAGGCTGCAAACTTACGTGTGCTGGAGCCACTTATCCTCTTTTGGGCTTAAAGAGAAATATATGGAGAAGTAGCTTTGAAAATGAAGAAACACTTCAGAAATAGCTATTTTTCCACCCTCGACCCACATGTAACACTCATACAAGGCTCAGAATGTGATGGAACCTCACAGATCATCTAGGGGGATCTGCATAAATCTTTAAACCAGGCCTCCTTGACCCACATAGCTGAAGGTATGACCCCCAATTCATGTCGAAACACAGTCATTCAGGTTACATGGAGCAGATGAAAGAGAACAGAAAAGTCCACTGAGCAATCACAGACATTTCTCAAAACTCCTCAGGCATGATATCCTCTAGAGGGAGTCACATGGGAGTCAGTGTGGCTGGCCTTCCCCACTGGTGCCAGGATGGCCTGTGGGGTGGGAAGGAGCTTACAACAGTCTATCAGAGTGAGAAATAGGCACTGAGGGAAAGTCATTTTGAAGAGTGGCAAAGTCTAGCTCAGATCCCACTGTGCTGCTCAATTGCATCACCAGATCTTTTGTGATTGCTTTAGACATATACTCAACCCAGACTAGGCCAGGAGAAGGGGGGATTTCTTGGAAGAATATGTGATTATCTCATGTGGGGAGAAGAGTTTGTTATGGTAGGAATGTTTTTGTCCCCCAAAATTTATATGTTGAAATCATAACTATCAAGAAAATAGGATGTGGGGTCTTTGGGAGATAATCATGTAATGAGACTGAGCTCTCATGAATAGGATTAATACCTTTATAACAGAGGCCCCAGAGAGCTGCTTTGCCCCTTCCAACATTGTGAGGATATAGACAATGGCAGCGTCTAGGGACTAGCAAGTGTGCATTCATTAGACTCTGAACATTCCAGCACCTTGATCTGGGGCTTCCCAGCCTCGAGAACAATGAGGAATGCATTTCTGCTATTTATAAGCAGGTATAGAGTAATATATCTTGTTATAATAGCCAAAACAGACTAAGAGAGTGTTAAACAAATAAAGCTTAAGCATGAGTGATTATATTTGGGAGTTGGAGCAATTGAAATCTGAGAGATAACCCATAAAGATTTCCCCATCTTTTTTCCATACTTCTCTGGTTTTATACTGCTGTTTCCATGAGTATCACTGTAGACCTTTTTCGGCTGCAAGGTAGAAAGCACGGCCATCAACTGTTCCTGAGCCTCATATTACATAGATGCCACCTCCAGAGAAGTGAGTTTATTTCTTCCAATACGGCTTGAAAAACTGCAGAGGTGTCTGTGAAGGATTCTGTTTGGTCAGCTTGGGGTGGTGACTATCCCTGAACCAATCAACTATCCCTAGAGGAGCAAGGACATGTTTAATATCATGGCAACCCCAACAGGGTCCATATGAGTGGAAAGAAGAGAGTATTATCAGAGGAAGGGAGAGAAATGAGGATTTTACGCTCCATGTCACCAAAGAAAACCCTTCAGTGTCAGCAAAGCAAGGTAGAAAGAGTAAGGAGGTTCAAAGCATATTATTTGTACACACAAAAAATATATAATACAGAGAGATGAATAAGGCTTGGCCCTAGTCCTCAAGTGATCATAATAGCACTGTAGCAGATTGTCATTCCCCTTTCATTACTGAGAATACAGTTAGAGTATACTTCCCAGACCACTTGTTGGTAGAGATGGTCGTGTGACTGATTTATGGTCAATGGAAGGTGAGTGTGAGTTATTTCCAGGCTCATTCCATGAAAATAGTCCTCATGCAGTCTTCCATGTGCTTCTGTCTGGGGAGCTGATGGGGATAGAAAGGACCCCAA
>VMDO01024933.1:0-28964 GCA_007922755.1 Pedetes capensis | reverse complement strand
AAAAAATTAAAACAAAGTGCCTGGGGGTGCAGATCAGTGGTAGACCACTTGCAAAATATGCACAAGGTCCTGGTTTCAGCCCCTGGTACATAAATAAAAAACTTAGGTTTGTAGACATTGAAGTTAGGATGCTCAGTAAACTTTATGTTTCTTTAGCCATAATCAGTTGCATGGGTGTTAGGCAGAGTAATTTGGAAATTGAATCCAATCACAGAGTTTTGTCAAATGTGCACAAATCTTTAAGTGACAGGGAAAGTAGTTGTGATGTATTCAAAGAAGAGAAAGTAATGGTTAACCATGAACTTTAATGAAGAGGTGGTCATATCAGTAGATTTTAGGTACCAAAGAGATAGATTGATGAAGTGAGGGTACTAGAGAGAGTAAACTGGGTGAGTAGAAAGTGGTAGTTAGAGAATATGACTCTTAAAGTTGAGAGTATAGAGAATGTGTGGTGATTGGCAGTGTCAAGGGCAGATATATGATTGAGAAGAATTGCTAGAAAAGAGACAGTCAAGGAATTGAGAAGCCAGACTTTTAGTTGAATCATTCAAGTATATATATTGTTGTTGTTAGATGCAGTCCAGTCCCCTACATACAACAGGCAATACACTACTGTTAGTGCTTCTCTGCTGTTCATAGGGTTTTCAATGATGGATTGATTTTTGGGAGTGGGTAGCTGGGTCCATCTCCCAAACCTACAGCACCTGGTGTTCCCAGGCAGTATCCCATCCAAGTACTAACCAGGTCTGACCCTGCTTAGCTTCTGAGATCTGACAGGATTGGATGCCACGGGGCTACAGCTGCAGGCCAAGTATATATAGAAGTCAGTAAAAATTAAATGGGAGTAATATCTGGGAGACATGCAGTAAGGAAAGAGCTAAGATCTTCAAGAAATACGGTGTGTGTCCCAAAAGTCAGAAGAAAATATTTCAGAAGTTAATTAAAAAATAAAACACCTCCATTTACCACTTTCATATACTGGGACACTTTTATAAACATCCATAAGTAATGAATAGACCAATCAGGTTAAGAACATCAATAATCCTGAAGATTAGAGCAAGAAAATTAACAACACTAATCTGTGGACACCAAAATAAGAGTCTCTACTAATTGGGTGATATATATATATATAATTATATATATATATTATATATATATATATAATATATATTATATATATATATATATATATTCTTGTCAGGCACATATAGAATATTTTTAAAAATTACATTTGAAATGAAACCCTTGTATGATGGATAGATAAAACAAGTTACAAAATGTGAGAAGATACTTTCTCTTTGCATAAATTATAAAAGATTAAGGTCTGTTTAAAGATTTTATACAGTTATAAGATAAAAGTAACCCAGTAGAACAAAAATGGTCAAAGACTATGAATGTGCCAGAGACAAGATAAAGACTGATAGTCAGTAAATATATGAAAAAATGCTCGATTTTACTGGTGAATAGGAAAATACAAATCAAAAGAAGGAGGCACTTACTATCTTAAATCCTGCACATAATCACATAGTCCACATGGTAATGACTGGTATTAGGAAGGATGTAGAGAAAATACAACTTTAAGGATGTAGAGAAATACAACTTAGAATCCCCTAGTGGGAATTTAAATTGGTACATCTACTTTGAGGAACAATTTGATAATAATCAGTGATATTTAAAGTATGCATACTCTGAGTCAGGAGTTCTCCTTCTAAGAGAAAATACAGATGGAACATATACAAAGATAATTTTAGAAATGTCTGTCATAGCAAAAAAAAAAAATTAAACAGAAAAAGTCTTCAGGGAAATGGATGAACCATGGTTTTCTTATATAATGAAACAGTATTCAGTAGTTAAAATAACTTGAAATGAATAAACTTGATTTAATATGTAAATACACATTAATTTTAAAAAACATATTTGTAAAAATAAATTACAGAAAATGATGTTGAATATGATAATGCCTATCAAATATTGAGACAAAATAAAACTACACTTTGTTTATGAATATGTATACATAGTAAAATTACAAACAAGAATGGAAATGGTACACATCATCCTCTGTAAGAGGAGTTATAGAGAAAGATTCCTAACATGGCTTTAACAGAATATGCATCATTTTCTTTTTTTCCTTTTCTTTGGGGAAGATAAGATCTAGAGCAAATATAGCAAAATCTGACCATTTGTTTTAGTGCTGAGTACACAAGATACCTGGTATGGTATTTTCTTTCTTTGTGTTAGTGTGTTGCATAATTTAAACATATAAAAATGAAAGAAGAACAAGAAAGTATCTTTAAAAGCTTTTCCAGTTGCAATTTTCTTGATGAAAAAGGGCAAAATTAGTAAAAACAAGTGGTAATTTAAAAATGAGAATCAGGAAAAATTGATTTGAGAGTAATTTATAAGATAGCAACTTCATTGAATTGCTGAGTGAAAAAGGAAGCAAGCAGTTCTCTGGAAAGGTTGAAAAAGGCAGAAATAAATGGTACAGCATAAAGCATCAGATAGCCAACAGTAAAAAGGTTTTAAAATATAAGATAACAAAGTACTTAACCATATTATATTAAATAGTCTACAACATAGGCAAATATCTATGTTATTGAAATTTGGCTGATTATGTATTTTAAAATCAATTCAGAAGAACTTCATTTCTAAGCAAATAACAATTATTTTTGAGAATTCTTTAGCATCACTGACACACCTGGAGATAGACTTATATGAAAACAGACTTAATAATTAATAAAGCTATTGTGTGTTCATGAAGCAGTTTTAAAGAACATTTAGTAACAATTTTGTATAGTAAGGATGGCATCCAAATATTCATCTAATCATGCACAAATGCATTGAATGATTAATTGGAAATACATTTCCTCTTTAGCCTGAAAAAAGGAGGAACTAAATTAGTATCATATGTGAAAGATTGTGGGCTTCCTATTGTTAAACTCAATGTTCATTTCTTGGGAACATTGAATAAACTTTCTTTAAGTGTTTAAAAGCTATGAAAATCTAAAATAAATGTGTTTGTGTAACAATAACTGTATTATATTTAAGCCTATGCATGTCATTTAAAAATAGTTCTATAGGGTCTGGAGATGGAGGTGTAGCTCAGTGGTAGAGCACATGTTTAGCATGCTCCAGATACTGCATGTAGTTCTCCTAACTAAAAACAAGATTATTATAATGATTGGCAACTTTAAAAGGAGATTTATTGTTATTTAATAAGTCATGTTGATAGAAAAATAAATATTAAAGCTATTTACTTGCCAGATGTTGCCAGTTTATACATTTGACCTACAGTGAGATGTAAACTAGACTTTTGACACTGCTGTCTGTGTGTATATAGGACATGTGAGTATGTGGGAGCTGCTTAGTGGAGGTTATGATACCTGTAATTGCCATTGCAACCATAGAATTAAGCAGTGCACTGTAATCATCAGTTCTCAGGAAGTAAAAGCTTTGAGGGAAAGTTAAACTTTGCATTGGACAGGATGCTTAAATGCCTACCATAACAACTCCCCTTTAAAATTTTGGGATCCTATAATTTCTTCAAATTAATCCCAGTCCCATAATAAACTCTTCTAACAGACAGTGGAAGTAACAAAAGTATACTTTTGAAGGGTTATAAGATACCTTAACAAGTTTACTCTAATAGTGACGATTCTGGACCTTTTGCTGGAAAGATTATGACTTCTTTGAAAATTTCTGCTTCTTTTTCTGTTTTAACCCTTCGTAATTCTCAACTCTTCTCCATTCTGACTTCTCTTGCCTTTCATTTGATAATGCCGATGTCTACTCTTTCTATCCACCAGGGATGTATTCTACTTGGAACTATTTAAACCTTGGTGAGCATAGAATTCCCAGGGTATTTTCTAGGAATGCAGATGCTAGACTCCATCCTAAAAGATGCCCCTTTGGAATATCCTTTATTGTAGGACTTAGATGCTCTGCAAACCAGCTTTGTATACTTTTCATTCGTCTGCCTTGTTATGGATATCAGTTCCCAGAACTGGTGATTTCCACTACCTGCTTTTCTTTTCCTTGACTGAGCATTATTACAACAGATTACTGAGTATTTCACCCACACATTTGTGTGATTAAGCATCTGTATTTTGTAGTCAGACAGATACACCATATATCCCCATCTTGGTCCTTTTACAAACTGACTACAAATAGGATAAATTATCAAACCTCTTTCAGCTATAATTTCCATAACTGTGACACGAGAATTTTTTCATCATTCTTTCATCCATCCACTGACCCTGAATAAATATATATTGAAAACACACTTTTTTAAGTACTATAGATAGAGTAACGAGAAAGCTCTGATGGTGTCTGATTTATAATTTTATTAAATGTTAGTATTTAATGCATACAGTTTGGAGGACCAAATTAAAGCATAACAGCTAACACATATATCAATATTTCTGTACCAATAAAGTTCAATGTGCTTTACATAACTTATCCATTTATTTTTCATCACAACAGTATGATGTAGGTACTATAAAGCACCATTATACCAGTCTGATATTCAATCTACAGGAAACAATGTGCAGCCATTGGACATATTTTTCTTTTGAGTAGGATAAGGACTGTATAGAAACAATTCATGCTTATAACATGAAAAGCTACAATATACATTTTTAAGAGTGGTTTCCACTCGTCACACTAACTAAATTCCTGTATTGATATTTTTATAGAGAATGCTACTTTTTGTTGTATTACATCAGGGCTTATCTCTTCTTCCAAGCTCTAAGACTGAGTGGTTGTCAATTTCTCTCCATTATTTTCAGTGCATGTCTAGTGCCTGGTACAATTCTTAGGATATCAATGTTCAGTGGAGAAACAAATGCTCGGATTCTGTGTTCACTGTGTATACTTCAAATCATTTGACTGCTTTATCAGAATCTCTAGTAAAGACAAAATGTGGGCATGCACATATTCCACACTGGATAAGGAGATGTACCTGCTGTGAATCAAATAGCACAGGGCTAAATTGTATTTCAAAAAAATCTGAGTTACTTGTAACATTTCTCACTTTATTATGCATTTTCTTTTTCATTTATATAACAGAATACTGAGACTTTTGTAGGGACTTTGACTAATAGTGACTCTTAGTTAATACAGGGTGACTGAGTAGCTGATTGGATGACTAAATAAAATTAAATACTAGCCCCTTCGTTTTGTCTACCAATTTAGTCACTAAAGTGATTCCTTTCTTTGCACATAGCCTGAGCTACCAGCCAGGGACCCCACTGGTTCAAACACACTGTTCAAACATGAACTTGGGACCAGAGTAAAGCAGAGACACTATGCACCATTTCTTTTTGAAATAATTTGATATTACTATTCTAAAATAAACCACACAAGGTATTCATCATAAGAAATACCCAAAATTTGCTGAACATTATTACAAATAATTTGTTTTTAAATATTACATTAGTTTGATATATATATATATATATATATATATATATATATATATATATATATATGGGGCACCACAATTATTTGAGTGTTTGGTGCTACTGAATTATCAATCCATCCCTGGGTTCTTGACAACTGCCTTCCTCTTGCACCATATGCCAACACTTACTTACCTGCTTCATATTATTAATATTATGGTATTTTTTTTTGTCTTTGAAACACACAGCTCTCCCCAATGCCAAAGTAAACTTCTCCACTGAAATATTGTTCTCAGGACTTTCAGCAGCTGTTCTCTTGATAGTTTTGATACTCCATCTTCATTAGCTCCTCTCTCAAACAAAAATGTTCTCAACTTTGCTTCCTCCTCAATCTACTGCTCATCTTTACAAACTTCACAAAATGCTGTTTATACTTTTATTTCCTCTGCCTCAGTGGTATTTAATCCTTTTCATGCTTTGCCATTTTAATGGTGGGCTTATGGGGATTGGCAGTGTCAATTGGAATTTTTGGATAATAGAATTTAATTGCCAAAGAAGATGCATTTTGGGGTGGCATGTCTCTTCCATGGTCTCATCTTTGTAAACTGTCTGACATATGCCCAGTAGAAAGGAAGAGGTAAACATGTATATAGTACAAGGTCCATTTTCCCCTGGGAAAGAAAAGCTAGTGTGATTAGGGGCAGAACAAATCTAATGTTTGGTCAATGACAAATCAGATTCTATCTTATCAACTAAGGGAAATTGAAATGTAATCAGACAATGGAAAGAAGTAGAAACCAAAGTGCACATTCTAATTTAATTCTATAGACAACTTTGCATCCTTTTTAATCAATATATTCCTTTCTTGATTTATGCAAACAAGTTTTTCTTCTCTTTCTCTGCATGACATTTCTCAGTGACCATGGTTTGATCCAGACCCCACTTTTTACACATTTTGTCTTTAGTTCTCTTTTATTTTTAATTTCTAGATAGTCTTACCTTAGCTTGTTGCTGTTTTTAGGTGCCGTTGAGTCAGATCTGACTCATAGCACCCCTATGTACAACAGAACAAAACACTTCCTGATACTGTGCCATGCCCTTCACTATGCCAATGCCTCTCTGCTATTAATAGAGTTTTCAGTGGCAGATTGCTCCAGAGTGGATTGTCAGGTCCTTCTCCCTATCCTGCAGCACTTGGTATTCCCTGGCAGTGTCCCATCCAAGGAATAACCAGGCTGACCCTGCTTATCTTCTGAGATCAGACTGGGTCAGATGCCAGGGTGGTATGGCTGCAGATTAATTTAGCTTATACAATCTTTGACATTTCAATTTCTATGTCAGTAGGCCTATGTCTCCTTAACTCATGGTAACTTTAAATCTTCAGTTTTCTAGCTTCTTAATGAACATCTGTATGTAGATTTCCTACAAGTAGCTCAATCTCAACCTGCTTCTAAAATTTTTCTCCTGTACACCTTGGTTGTTTAGTACACAAATTTTTAATTGTAATGAACTATGACCATTCATAATGGGAATGAAAATGGAATGTAAGTTTTGAATTGGACCTTCCAGAAAAGAGGAAAGAGGACATGAATGTTCTGTAGAGGATATCAGGAAGCACAAAACCAAGTATAAACATTCTACATTCCTAGAAGAGAGGGACTGGCTTATCTATAGCAGAAAAAGATAGGTGTGAAAAAAAATGTGGAGTTAGAATGAGAATTGTGGGAGAATCTGAAGGCAGAGATATTGAAACTTGATTTAAAAAAAAACATTGGTACTCATTAATTCCTCTGGAGTAGTTGGCACACCTTACCTAGCCTTTATTGAATGACCTCTCCTTAATGGAGTTCATGTATTTATCAGAAGATAATTTCACCTTTTGCTTCACTGGTGAGCAATCAAAATAAACTTTGGGCATCTGGTTCAGAAACATTCTTGTATGGTATGTAGAATTGACAACAGTCTATGTTTAGAAATATTCTCAAATTGGAGTGTAGGATTTACCACAAGCTGTGCTGTATCCAAGATCAAAGTGTGCGAGAAGTCACTATGGTGGAGAACACAGCTGAGACAAGGCTGATATGATCATCTCCCAGCTAGAGAACATTTTTGAATACTTTGAAGTATCATGAAAACCAAAAGAATAATTTTTGGAGAATAGTAAGGTAAAACTTTCTTAGGTATACTTCATTTATCCAAAATCATTTCATTTGGAAAGAACACAAAAGGATTATGTATTAAATGTTATGTGTTTCTTGGGGGAATAGAAATATATAAGGTAAGGTATGTGCTCAAGAAAATAGTTGTTGTTAGGTGCCATTGAGTCCGTATCCAACTCTTAGCGACCCCATTATATAGCAGGCAAAACAGTATTCTAAGTGCTTCTCTGCTATCCATAGGGTTTTCAATGGCAGATTGTTTTTTGGGAGTGGGTTACTGGGTCCTTCTCCCAAGCCTACAGCACCTGGTGTTCCCCGGTGGTCTCTTATCCAAGTACTAACCAGCCCTGACTCTGCTTAGTGTCCAAGATCTAATGGGATTGGATGCCACAGATGGTACAGCTACAGGTAAGAAAATAAATATACTGGCTTAATACACTGTATTCTTTTGAATATTTTTGTAAAATTTACTCTTAATGGAACTAAAAGAACATTTAAAAATGTTATTTATAAATGGTGGTATAGAGTAATAAGTCATTTGCTGTGTCCATCATACAACTATTAAATCATTTTTTCTTACACATTAATCATCTTACATATTTTACAGAACAGTATGACCTAGAGAAGAAAAGAAAAAAGTAGAAATTTTAATTAATATGTAATGAAAATTGTATGCAATCATGACTTATATTCTCCTGATTTTTTTCCTTCCCCCAATTTTTTCCATTTATTTGTGTAGTTGCATCCTATCTTTTGAGATTTGCCTCTCCCTCTTTACCCCTCTATGTTATTCCCCCTTCCCTTTCCCCAACCTCTTCTCCCATGTGCTGATCCCCTCCCCACTTCTTTTGGATCTGCTTGTATTTTCCATTCTTTCATATGTGTCATTGATCATTTTTATATATCTGAATACATATAATATTTTTCTTCCTTTAAGTTATATTTAGCTTCCACATGTGCATGAGAACATATGGTATTTCTCTTTTTAAGCCTGGGTTAATTCACTTAAAATGATGTTCCCCAGTTCTATGAATTTTGCTGCAAAAGACATAGTTTCATTCTTCTTTATTGCTGAGTAATATTCCATTGTGTATATATATCACAATTTTTCAATGCACCCCTCTGTTGATAAATATCTTGGTTGATTTCATTCCCTTGAAATTGTGGGGACCAATGTATTAAATATGTAAATGCAGGTGAAATGATGACTTAACAATCCTTTGGACATATTCCCAGGAGTGGTATACCTGGGTTGTATGACATTTCTATTCTTAGTTTTCTGAAGTACTTATATATAGATTTCCAAAGTGACTAAACTGATTTATAGCCCCACCAGCAAGTGTAAAGAGGTTCCTTTTTCTGTGCATGCTCTCCAGCATATATTATTATTTATTTTGTTAATCTTGGCCTTCTTACTGGAGTAAGATGGAATCTCAGAGTTGTTTTGATTTGCATTTCCCTAATAGCTAGGAGGGGCTGGATTTAGGTTAATTGGTAGAGTGTTGCTCTGTAGTCTCTGAGGTCCTAAGTTAAATTCCTAGCACCACAAAAATAGGAAAAAGACTTGGCATTCCACTCTTGAGGCAATCCCCAAACAGTCAGCCATTGAAAACCCTATGAGGGTCCCTATAAGTGGGCCATGATTTCAATTGCACCTAGCAACAACAACACTAGCTAGGAATAATTTGCATTTTTTCATGTGTTTATTGACCATTCATATTTCTTCATTTGAGAATAGTCTATTCAGTTCCAATGCCCACTTATTTATTGGGTTTTTAGTTTTGTGTTTGATTTCTTAAATTCTTTGTATATTCTAGAAATTAGTCCTATGTTGGATGCATAGGATGCAAAGATTTTCTCCCATTCTGTGGGCTCTCTCTTTACTCTGTTAATTCTTTCATTTGCTGTAAAGAACATTTTTAGTTCTATGTAATCCTATTTGTAGATTCTTGATTTGGTTTCTTAGACAATTAGAGTCTTGTTAAGGAAATGCTTGCCAATGCCTGTGCATTAGAATATGTTCTCTATCTTTTCTTCTAGTAGTTTAAGATTTCTGGTTTTATTTTGAGAACTCTGTGTCATTTTGAGTTGACTCATATAGATTGAAAGATACAGGTATATTTTCAGTCTTCTGCAAGTGGATATCCAATTTACCCAGCACCATTTGTTGAACAGGCTGTCTTTTCTCCAATGAACATTCTTTGTCCATTTGTCAAAGATCAGATGGCTGTAGTTGCGTGAGTGAATCCCAGGGTTTGCAATTATGTTCCACTGATCTTTATACCTACTTTTGTTGCTCTACCAAGATGTTTTTGCTATTGTGGCCTGGTAATGTTGTATGAAATCAGATATTGTCAGATCTTTTGCAGTGTTTATGCTGCTTAGGATTGTTTTGGCTATTTGCTGTTGTTTGTGCTTCTATATGAATTTTAGGATTATTTTTCTGTTCCTGCAAAGTATGTCATTGGAAATTTGATGAGTATTGCATATAAATCTGTAAGTCACTGTTGATAGTATAGCCATTTGCACAATTTTAATTCTTCTGATCCAGGATCAAGGGAGGTCCTTCCATTTTCTAGTATCTTCTACAATTTTTTTAATGTTTTGAAGTTTGCATTGTAGAGGTCTTTGGGGTCTTTGGTTAGATTGATTCCTAAATATTTAATTCTCGGTGGGAGATTGTCAATGGGATTGTTGCCTTGATTTCTTTCTCTTCCTATTCACTATTGGTGTAGAGGAAGGCTAATGATTGTGAGTGTTAGTTTTGTATCCTGCTACTTTCCTGAAGAAGTTAATTAGCTCTAAGAGTTTGTTAGTGTAATTTTTAGAGTCCTTGAGGTAGAGGATCATGTCATTCGCAAATAAGGATCGTTTGGCCTCTTGTTTCCCTATTTGATATTCCTTTAATTTCTTTTTATTGCCTGATTGCTCTGACTAGGACTTTAATCACAATATTAAATAGGAGAGGAGAAAGTGGACAGCTGTATCTTGTTCCTGATCTTAGAGGGAATGGTTTCAATTTTTCCCCATTTAGTATGATGTTGACTATAGGTTTCTCACAGATGGTCTTTATGATATTGAGATAAGTTCCTTCTATGCCTAACTTCTTCAGGAGTTTTATCAAGGGATGTGCACTTTGTCAAAGGCCTTCTCAGAATCCATTCAGATGATCATGTGATTTCTGTCTGCAAGACTCTTGATATATTGATTTATATTAATTGATTTTCATAAGTCGAACCAGCCTTACATCTGTGGCATGAAGCCCATCTGATTGTAGTGTATGATCTTTTGTTGGGTACTGCTGGACTCGAACCTGTGACCCTCTGTGTTGTGTTATTACAACTGGGTGCCCCAACACTCAAACTCTGCAAAGAGGTGAAGCCAGGGAACAGAACATCACAGTTAGGGGCAATAGAAACAAGGCAGGTTTATTTACAGGGGAAGGGGAAGGGTAGGTGGTGGATGGCTGGTATAGGGAAGGGAGACAGGGGAGAAAGGTGCTCAGCTGTTATCCCTGCCACTGGGGCAGGGACTTGTTGGTGTCATTGCTCTCCTGCTTCACAGTCTTTGCCACTTTAGAGTCCCTGAGATTGACTTTCAAAGGCTTGCCTCTCAAAGCATTCCATCCGTTAGTGTTGGAGAAGGTGAAGAGATGGAGGAGATCTGGTGGACCCAGGCAGGTAGACAGGCAGGCAGAAGTGAGGATGGAAGCAGGTAGGATGCAGGATGAGGGTAGATGACGGGTAGGCTGAAGGCTAGGTAGTTCAGGCAGATGCAGGTCTCTGGTCCTTACGGGGCCAGAGGACAAGCAAGCAGATTCTAGGTGCGGGTCAAATGAGCTGTTAGGCTCAGGGATTTGGGGCTTTTATTCCCTTAGGCCAACTGTCATCCAGCTGTCAAGGAATGACAGCTGGCCTATCAGGAAAGGGCTCATGGGTGGCGGAAGGGCAAAGGCTTGACCAATCAAGGAGCAGATGGGGCTCAGCTAATTAAGTTTCAGGGAAACCTTAACTGGTCAGAGCCATCTTGGCTCACTCCATAGGAGGAGGGAGGAGTGAGATACCTGGCTATACGGTAAAGGTCAACTGTCCTGAAGGATAGAGTTGGGTCTTCCAGGAGGGCCAGAGGGGCCTCAGGGATCCACCATGTTATGGTACCTTCTATCTCCCAAGGAAACCACAACAATCTTTTTTATGTGTTGCTGAATTCAGTTTGCTGGAATTTTATGGAGGATTTTTGTGGACATGTTCATCAGAGGAATTGGTGTATAGTTTTCTTTCCTTGTAGAATTCTTCTCTGGTTTTGGTATCAGGGTGACGCTGGCTTTGTAGAATGCATTTGGAAGTATCTCTCCCTTTTCTACCTTATGAAATAATTTGAGGAGAAATGGTATTAATTCTTCTTTGAAAGTTTGATAAAATTCAGCTGTGAACTCATCAGGACCTGGGCTTTTCTTTGTTTGAACGTTTTCTACTATTGGATCTAACTTGATTATTGTAATGGGCCTGTTTCATTTGCTTATTTCCTTCAGGCTTAGTTTTGATAATTCATACATGTTAAGGATTTTGTGAGTTTCTTCTGTACTTTTGTTGTTCGGGGAGTACAATTTCTCAAAGAAGGCTCTGATGATATTCTGGATTTCATTGGTATGTTATTATGTACCCTTGCCATCTGTGATTTTTTAAATTTGGACCTTTTCTCTCTTTCTTTTGTTGATTTTGGCTAAGAGAGTATCAACTTTGTTGATCTTTTTAAAGAACTAGCTCTTGATTTTGTTAATTTTTTTGTATTGTCCTATTTTATTAATTTCTGCCTTGATCTTAATAATTTCTTTCTGTTTACTCCTTTTGGGGTTGGCTTGTGGTAGCTTTTCTAGCACATTAGGCATGTCATTAATTTACTTAATTGGCCTACCCTAACTTATTGATGAATGCACTTGTGGCTATTAACTTCCTTCTAGACCTGCCTTTGCTATATCTCATAAATTTTTGTAGGATGGGTTTTCTTCATTTGATTGCAAAAACTTTTTAATTTCCTTTCTTATTTCTTCAATAACTCATTGATCATTCAGAGTATGTTATTTAGTCTGTATGTATTTGTATCATTTCTGCAGGTTTTCTTACTTTTGAGTTCTAGTTTTATTCTATTATGATCTGATAAGGTACAGGAGATGACTTCTATTTTTTGTATTTTTGAGGCCATTTTTGTGGATAAAATGTAGTCTATTTTGGGTAAAGTTTCATGTGAGACTCAGAAGTATGTGTATTCTTCATACAATGGATGGAATATTCTGTAGACATCTGTTATGTTCAGTTGGCCTAATATGGTGTTTAAGTCTATTGTTTCTCTGTTGATTTCTTGCTTTGATGACTTGTCTCTTGGAAGAAAGTGAAATATCGAAATTTCCCAAAATTATGTGTCGGACCAATATGTTCCCTTATTGTCACTGAAGCTTGTCTAATGAAATGAGGTGCTCCTATATTTGGTGAACAAATATTAAGTAATGTTATGACTTCCTAGTTGACTTTTCCTTTAACTAATGTGTAGTTTCCATCTTTATCTCTTTTGATTAGTTTCAGATTGGTTTATAAATTGTCAGAAATTAGTATCACTATCCCTGATTTTTTTAAATTTCCACAGACTTGGTATTTATTTTTCAGCCTTTAACTTTCAGACTTTTATGGTCTTTGTAGGTGAGATGAGTCTCTTGAATCCCACCTATCAAGGATTGTTGTTTAATAATGGAGTTGGCCAATCCATCCCTTTTGCATAGTGAGTTAAGAGCACTTACATTTAGGGTGAATACTGAGAGAAGGTTTTTATTCTACATCATTTTGATGTTTGTTTCTATTATTTGGTTCATATTTAGCTTTTGGTGTTCATGAATTACTCTCATGTCTTCTATTAATTCCATTGGTATTGAATTTGTGCTTTTCTTACTTCTTCTGTATGTGACATTTGCTTAATTATTTTCTACAATGCTCACTTGGTGGTCATGAATCACTTAAGCTGGTCAGTATTATGGAATATCTTGAACTCACCATCTATTTTAAAAGATAGCTTTGTTGGGTAAAGTAATCTTGACTGGCAGTTATTCTTTTCTAGTACATGAATGATGTCTGACCTTGCTTTCTTTGTCTTTAAAGTTGTTATTGAGAAGTCAGCTGTTATTCTAACAGATTTATTTTGTGAGTCAGCTGGCATTTTTCTCTTGCAACCTTTAAAGTAGCTTGTTTTCTCTCTAGATTTACCACGCTGATTGTAATGTGTTGTAGAATGGGTCTGTCCTGACCTACTCTATTTAGAGTTCTAGATGCTTCAAGGGTTTGGGTACCTATATTCCCTGAGGTTTGGGAAGTTTTTAGCAATTATTTCATTGAAAAGATTTCCTAACCCCATACCGCTATTTCCAGCTCCTTCATGAAACCCATGTATCCATAGGTTCTGTTTCTTCATTTTATTGAAGACTTCTTCAGAGTATTGATCATAATGTGTCATCTTTCTATCTCTCCTGGCATCTGAATAGATAAGAAGAAGAAAAGATTTTAACTGTATTTGTTTTTCAAATCTTTTGCTCTGATATTATCTTCTTTTGTTTTATATTTTTTTGCCCAAAGAGTTTACAAAGGGTCTTACAATCAGTGATCTGTTGGAGCTGGCTCTTTTCAGCTTACAAGAGCCAGTTGTTAACATTTTCAGGAAGTTTATGGGATGGTTGCCACAAAAAACTATTAAAAATAACAATTGTGTAAATGTGATTAAATACATTATATTTAAAAAAGGTTATAAATACTCTGAAATCAGCACTTCCTAATTATTGTTGTTGATGTTGTTAGGTGCCATCAAGTCAGGTCCAATGGAAAGCAACCCTATATACAATAGAATGAAACACTCCCTGATTCCGTGCCAGGCACACCATATTTTTTATGTTAAAGCCATTGTTTTAGACACTGTGTCAATCCATCTGGTGGAAGGTTTTCTTTTTTTGTTGTTGTTGCCTGCCACTCTCCAAACATGATATCCTTCTCCAGTGATTGATACCTCTTGACGACATGTCCAAAATACATAAGGTGCAGTCTAGCCTTGCATCCAAGGAGCACTCTGGTTTCACTTCTTATAGGTAAGATCTGTTGATTCTTTTAGCAGTCCAAGGTATATTCAATACTCACCTCCAGCATCATAATTTAAAAGCATCAATTCTTCTCCTTGCTTATTTAATGTCCAGCCTTCACAACCATAAGATACAACTAAAAATATCATGGCATGAGTCAGGTGCACCTTTGTCTTCAATGTGACATTTTTGCTTTTCAGGACTTTAAAGAAATCTTTTGCAACAGCTTTTCCCAATGCAATTTGTCTTTTGATTTCTTGACTGCTACTTCCATGGGTGTTGATTATAGAACCAGTAAAGTAAAATCTTGGACAACCTCATCATTTTCTCCATTTATCATGAAGCTGCTTACTGATCCAGTTGCAAGGATTTTTATTTAGTTGATGTTGAGGCACAATCTATACCGAAGGCTGTGTTCTTTGATCTTCATCAGTAAATGTTTCAAATCTTCCCTTTCAGCAAAGTTTTGTCATTTGCATAACACAGGTTGTTAATGAGTCTTCCTCTAATCTTAATGCCATGTTATTCTTCATAAAGTCTAGCTTCTCAGGTTATTTGATCAGCATAGAGATTGAAGAGGTACAGTGAAGGGATATAGCCCTGAAGCACACTGTTCTGCAACTTAAACCAAGCAATGTTTCCTTGCTTTGTTCAAATGACTGCCTTCTGGTCCATGTACAGATTCCTCAAAAGTACAATTAAGTGCTCTTATACTCTCATTCTTTGCAATGTTATCCATAGCGACAATCCACACAGTCAAATGCCTTTACATAGTCAGTAAAACACAGATAAACATTTTTTTGGTGTTTTCTGCTTTGAGATAACATCCATCTGACATCAGCAGTGATGTCCCTGGTTCTGAATCCAGCTTGATTTTATGGTAGGTCCCTGTCTATACACTACTGCTCTCAGTTTTTAATAATCTTTAGCAAAAGTTTGCTTGCATGTGATAATAATGATGTAATTTGATAATTTCCACATTCTTTTGGATCTCCTTTATTGGGAATAGACACAAATATGGATGACTTCCAGTCAGTTGGCCAGGTAGCTGTTTTTCAAATCTCTTGGCATAAACAAGTCTGCATCTGTTTGTTGAAACATCTCTTTTGGTATTCCATAAATTCCCAGAGCCTTGTGTTTCACCAATTCCTACAAGGCACCTTCCACTTCATCCTTCAGTACCTTTGGTTCCTGATCATATGAAACCTCTTGAAATGGTTACTGATATCTATTAAATCTTTTTGGTATAATGTCTCTGTGTATTCCTGCCATTTCCTTTTGATGTTTCCTGGGTCATTTAATATTTTCCCTGTAGACTCCTTCTCTATCGCCACTCTAGGCTTCAGTGTTTAATTCCCTAAGCTTGAGGAAAACAGCACATGTTCTTCTTCCCTTTTGGTTTTCTATCTCCAGCTCTTTGCATGTAATTAAAATATCTAATGCTTTCTTCTTAAGCTGCAATTTAGAATCTTTGATTTAGTTCTTTAACTTCATAATATCTTCTTTTTACATTAGCTGCTCAACATTTAAGGACAAGATTCAGAGTTTCTTTTGACATGTAAATTGGTCTTTTCTCTTTTTGTCCTTTTAATAAACTTTTGCTTTTCTTATGAACGATACCTTTGATATCATGCCTCAATTCATCTGGTCTTCTATCATTAGTGTGTAATGCATCTAACCTGTTCTTGAGATGGTCTCCAAATGTAGATGGTATATACTCAAGGTCATACCTTGGCTCTTGTATAATTGTTCAAATTTTCTTCAGTTTCAGTTTGAACCTGCATATGAGCAGGTTAATGGTCTGATCCACATTCAGCACCTGGTCATATTCTGACCTTTGATATTGAGTTTTTCTATCATCTTTTTCCATAAATGTAGTCAATTTGGTTCTTGTATGTTCCATCTGGTGAATTCCATGTGTATAGCTGCTGTTTATGTTGGTGAAAAGCTTTTTGCAATGAAATGGTCCTTGGTATGACAAAATTGTATTTTGTGATCTCCAGCATTATGTCTGTCACCAAGACCATATTTTCTAACTGCTGAGCCTCCTTCTTTGTTTCCAACTTTTGCATTCTAGTCACAATTAATTATCAATATAACCTGATTAAGTGTTCAATCTATTTCTGATTGCAGCAGCTCCTAAAAGTCTTCCCTATCTTCATTTGTAGCATTAGTGGTAGGTGCATAAATTTGAGTAATAGTCATATTAACTGGCCTTCCTTTTAGGCATATGGATATTGTTCCATCACTCACCACATTGTACTTCAGAACAGATCTGGAGATACCTTTTTTGGTGATGAATGCAACCCCATTTCTCTTGTCATTCCCAGCATAGTAGACTATATGAGTATCTGATTCTAAACGGACCATGCCAGTCCATTTTAGCTCACTGATACCTAGAATATTGGTGTTTATTCTCTCAATGTCCTTTTTGACAATTTCTAATTTTTCTAGATTCATACTATGTACGTTCCACATTTCAATTATTAATGGATTTTTACTGTTGTTCCTCCTAATTTTGAGTCATGCAACATCAGAAATGGAGGTCCCTGGGGCTTTACTCCATTTCTGTTATTAGGGTAGACTATACTTTGAAGAGGCAACTCTTCCCCAGTTTTCTTTTGGGTGCCTTCCAACCAGGAGGGCTCATTTACCAGCACTATATTTGACAGTGTTTCTCTGCTATGCGTAGGGTTTTTTAATGTCTAATTATTTCAAGAGTGGGCTGCCAGGTCCTATTCGCTAGACTGTCTTAGTCTAGATGCTCAGCTGAAACCTTTACACCATGGGTGACCCTGCTGGTATCTGCAGCATAGCTTTCAACATTGTAGCAACATGAACCCCCTCACACTCCAGCAAACTGACAGACGTGGGAGAATTACTGTAGAAATTTTATCATTATCTATGATTTTTAGGTATTTTTTCATATTCTGTCTACATGCTGGAAGTAACATAACCATGAGCTCCTGAGCATCTCTCTCCAATACCATATTCAGTAACAATACATTAATACTTCGAAGTGGGTTGTATGAGAATATTTAAAGTATTTGCCTGCATTTCTGGTAAATACCATAAATTGGCTTGATTTTTCGTTTTGCTTATTGTCTCTAAGTTGTAGAAAATAATTGAGAAAATGTTAATATTCCAGATTAAATTTGAAAATATGTCTTTTCTATATCAGTTACATTGTGCCCCAAAACATCAAGGTAAAGGCCTGCAAATACTTTGAAACTATCACCTGACTCAGGAGAGACACCATTGACATCATGATGGAGTAAAGTTCTGACATTTGTCTTCATTGTTTCTCTTTTATCTTTATGAGTAAAGAAACACAAAAATAATCAACCAACACTCATGTCAGAACCACAAGTATTTGTTAGTGACAACTACAGATTGTCTTTGATTAAAAGAGCATAGAAAATTCAACAAAATCATACACATCCTTTAGATCAGCAAAAGTTATTACAAGCTGATGTATATACACATGGGCACACATCTACATTTTTTTCTTTTAAGAGCCAGTTGTTAAACATTCACTAGCACCCAAGTGGTTAAAACTACTCACTGTACTTTTTTTTTTTGGACTCATTAAAGACTTAAAAACTTTTCAACAGTCTGAGATGGTATCAGTATGAGAAAGTGCAACAAGCTCAGAACAGATTGAATGGTTTTCACAAGGATATAGTCATAGAGATTCAACCCTTCTGTTCAACCAATAAGAACAGTAAGAACTTGATTTGTGAAATATTGCAAAAAAAACTTAAAAAAACCAATCATTTGTGTAGTTGAAAGAAATTGCCTTTAGTGGTGGTATGATTTGAATGTAAAATGTCCCCCATGCCTCATATTTGAAAGCTTGGCCCCCAGTTGATTGTGCTGCTTTAGAGGCTATGGAAATTTGAGAGGTTGGACCTAGCTGGCAGAAATAAGTCACTGTGGTTGGCCTTTGAAGGCTACATGGCCCCTGGTTCCAGCTTGAGCTGCTGCTTCTGGTCCCTCTGTAATGTGATGAGTTCTCCTTTGCTGTATGCTCTGCTGCCTGCTCTCCAGCCATGACTTCCCCAACCACTATAGACTGAAAATCTTCTGAAACTGTGAGCCAAACCTTTCTTTCTTAAGTTGTCTCTGAAATATATCTTGATCATAGCATTGCAAAAACTAACACAAGTAATAAATGAACCTGTGGCAATGGCTAAATATTTCATGAGGAGCATTTGTTACTTTTAAAAATTGATGAACATTTTTCAACTTGGAAAATGTCCAAAAATATGAATTTTCCCTTAATTTTTGTTTTTATTATTTTGTTATTGTTGTTGTTTCTTCATACTTTTATAGCATCTTTTTCATCCATGGTAATTTTATCCTGTGCTGGAAATGAGTAGATGGTGATACTTTCTCATTTAGAATTCAAACTATTAATGTATTTCTAAGACGCTTAAAAAGTAGTGACAGATGAACATTTTCTCAGTAGTGCCTTCAGCTACTATGAACTTTTAAAACAGAATTGTATTTTTTATTATAGAAATTAAGGTTTATCTCATTTATCGTGATAGATTGATATCATTTCTGCATGTAGGTTTAGGAAGCTTTTCCATCTTTATTTTTCCCCAGCAATCCAGCATAGTTCTTTGAATGTTTAAGAACTTAAATATACTATAAAAATGAACTTCCTTATTTAATGCCTTTCTATTTCCAGATTTTTTTGTACAGAATAGTTTGAGTTTATTCATTAAAAGAATGTCCTGCATCTATATTCTTGTTAAAAAATATACAACAAATATTTTCCCCCTTTAGTCCCTCAATATTTCATTCTGTTCCAATTTGGACCAATAGATCCAGTCTATGTAAGTCAACTTTCTTTCAAATGTATAACTGTGAATCCTTAGAAAAAGAGGCAGAATCAGTTTCTTTTGAGTGACTGATCTGACAGGAATAGGTCACGTAAGGAGGATTTCCTAGAGACCAGTTATTTTAGTTGAGCACTAGTTTCTGTTCTTTCTGTCCATAGCAGAAATGGAAAACAGCTGGTCACCAGCTTCCTTAGATTGCTTACTAGTTTGACATAGTACAATGTGAGACACCATTTGTTATTTTTCATGGTAGAGGCAAGGTGATTAAAACAAGATAAACATGCCAGAAGAAGAAAGAAGGAAAATACCTCAGAATAATTTGGGTGTGAAAAAATCCCCCTTTGAACTTCCTAAAGGAAGACTTGGGGGACTATGTATAGTAGGAATAAATATATGTGGTTAATATTAGGAAGAAGGTCATATTACACAGGAGGAAATGTAAGGAGAATGCACATTCTGAAAAATTGTAAGAGTATAGAGAATTTCATCTTTATGCAGAATTACAGAAAATCATGATCCAATAATTTTTTTTTCCAGCCTGACTTGTATGTTTTGTTTTATTTCTTAGGTAATTTATGCTTAGCTAGAAAATTCCCTTCTTCTTACTACTAGTTTTCCTTCTTAAATTTAAAACTGTTATTCATTACCCAGTATGTATAGATAACAAAGCTATTTAATAATAGATGTATTAAGAATCCTTTTAAAAATAAGCTTTTAGTCAGGTCCCCTGGAGCACACCTACAATGTTCCCAGAAACTTGTGGAGCTGAGGCATGGTGATCATAAGTTGGAAGCCTGGAGAGCCTGTGCAACTCAGTAAGACCCTGTCTCAAAATAAATACTAAAAAAGGGGCTGAGTGCACAGCTTAGAGGTGGAGCACTTGCCTAGTATGTGTGAGACCCTGAGTTCAACCTCTAGTATTGAAAAACAAAACAAAACAAAAACAAAAAAGAGCATTTAGCTTTAGATTAATTTTAGATCCACAAGTCTCAATGATAACACAGAATACAATGTTGCTATAAACACCCTTCCAGTTTTGCCATTTTTAACATCTTATGTTACCAAGGTACACTTATCAAATTAAGAACTTGACATTGACATATAATTACTACCTCAACACCAGACATTATTTGTATTTCATCAGATTTTCCACTAATGTACTCTTTCTGTTCCAGGACCCAATGCTCCCACACCATATGTACTTATGATGTTACCTCAGTCCTTGCTGATCTGTGACAATTTCCCAGTATTTCCTTGTTTTTCATGACTTTGATAACCCTGAGGAATGTTGGGAAGGTATTGTGTAGAGTGATGAGTTTGATGTTTGTTTCATGATTAGACTGGATTTACAGGTTTTGTAGGGGAATATCACTGGTGATACGCCTTTTTATCACCTTGTATCAGCAGAAACATGATATCCATATGACACCACTGGTGATGTTAACCTATGTCACTTGGTTAAGGCAGTGTTTGCTAGGTTTTGTGACTATCTTTCTCTTTCATAGTTCTTTTATCTGGAAATAAGTTACTATGTGTAGTTTATCCTCTTATGGGATGAGGAAGGATTAAGCTTTACCTCCTGACTCAAGCGTCTTCTGTTCACTGTTTTGTTTTTATTATTCTATTCATCGTTTCTCTTATGATCCATCTCACTCTCTAGAAATAAAGGCTCAAATAAATTTTGACATGAGTGAATCCCACAGTGTAGTGAGGGGAGCCTCCTAAAATGAGGGATTCACCTTCACATTCCAGTGTTGTCAAACATTTGTGTCAATAACTCTGTCTACGATCATAGCCTTCAATATGGGTTATGACTAAACATCAACAAAGCAAAAATCCTTACAACTGGGTCAGCACATAACTTCACAATAAATGGAGAAAAGATTGAGGTTGTCCAAGATTTTGCTTGGCTTGTCTCTATAATCAACACCCGTGGAAGCAGCAGTCAAGAAATCAAAAGACGCATTGCTCTAGGAAAAGCTGTGGCAAAGGATCTCTTTAGAGTATTGAAAAGCAAAGATGTCACATTGAAGATGAAGGTGTGTCTGACTCATGCCATGGTATTTTCAGTTGCATCATATGGTTGTGAAAGCTGGACACTGAACAAGGGAGACAGAAAAATAATTGATGCTTTTGAATTGTGGTGCTGGAGATGTCTATTGAATATACCATGGACTGCCAAAAAAACCAACAAATCTGTCCTAGAAGAAGTGCAACCAGAGTGCTCCTTGGAAGCAAGAATGGCCAAACTGCGTCTTACATATTTTGGACATGTAGTCAGGAGAGATCAATCCCTGGAGAAGGACATCATGTTTGGGAGAGTGGCAGGTCAATGCAAAAGAGGAAAACCCTCCACCAGATGGATTGACACAGTGTCTGCAACAATGGGCTTAAACATAAATACGATCATTTGCCTGGCACAGAATCGGCAAGTGTTTCGATCTGCTGTACATAGGGTCGCTATGAGTCGGACTCGACTTGATGGCACCTAACAACAACAATGTCAAACTCAATAAATATAAACAAAAAAGTATTTTGTTAAAGTAACTTGATTTTTGCTTCTTATATTCTTTAAAGTCATGCATGATCCAAAATAGTGATTCAAGATAGTAGTCATAGAGTCAATTGTCCTATTTATCAGAAAACCAATCTAAAGTACTTACTATTCATCTAGCATTTTGGCAAGGGCTGAGAGTAATCTCCACCAAGAGGATTCATTATATAATTTTCCTTTTGTTTGTCATGAGGATCCCTTCAATGATTTTAGTTTTGTTTCTTCTAAATAATCCCTATGGCCATTGCCAGGTGTAGCTGTGCTTGCTTATAATACCTGTGACTCTAGAGGCAGAAGCAGGAGGACCACAAGTTTGAAGTCAAAGGCAGCCAGTTGTAATTTAGCAAGGCCCTGTCTCAAGATGCAAAATAAAAAGGGCTGGGGTTTGGGGGTGCAGCTTAGTGTTAGAGTGCTTGCAAAGTATGATGCCCTGGGTTCAGCCCCCCAGGACCACGAATAAATAAATACATAAATAAATAATTGTTATAAATTTGTGAATATCTTGACTGATTAGATATAATTAACTCAGAACATGTCCCTTTCTCCTTGCCCTGTAATAAAGTTAGCAAAAACATAGAAAAAAAATTAAAATGTTGATGATGGAGAAGCATGGTTAATGAAGAGAAACACAGGAGAAATTTACTTTTATATGGAA
The DNA here is from genome assembly GCA_007922755.1 of Pedetes capensis. Classification (NCBI taxonomy): domain Eukaryota; kingdom Metazoa; phylum Chordata; class Mammalia; order Rodentia; family Pedetidae; genus Pedetes; species Pedetes capensis. The sequence continues at coordinate 6,236 of VMDO01024933.1, read as the reverse complement.
CTTGAAAAGTATTTAGAGAAATGTTGTTTCATAAGCCAACATTTTCAGACACATATGCTTATGACTTCTTGGCCCCTTTGTGCTGGAAGCTTGATAACAGCAAAGGGTAGATAGGAGACAACTGAGAGGATCCAACCCGGGAGGATTATTTTATGAATATATTCCCCATGACATTGTTCTTGCAGCCCATTTAGGGATGGAGCTCAAATAAGCAAAATGTAAACCTAAAATGTATGGGAGTAGAGAGAGGTTTTTTGTATAATATTATCTATTACATAGTTATAAAGGACATTGTGTTTTATCCCATCCTGGAATAATAACAGACTGTTACTATACAGCCATGACATATTTCATTCTCTTGCATTGTCTAGTTTTGTCACTTTCCCTTGGCAAGTCACATACTGAGTCAGGGAAGCTGCAGACACTGCACATAGAATGATTCCTTATATGTCTCTAAGGATGCAGTTTTCTGAGTAACAAATCTACCAAGGGCATGAGAAAGAGAAGAAAGCAAAAAAAAAAAAAAAAAAGGAAAAAGAAATCATGTCTGCTAATTCAATTGTGGGTTTCCTTGGATCAAAGACTAACTACTATAGCATACCAAGTTCAAGACTTTACTCATAGGATGCTGGAGGCCCTCTCCTCATGATTTATATTAAGGCCTATATATGGTACACATGTGGCCTCTGTGGAAGTATATTTAAAAAATTCTTTTTTATCACTGGCAAACTAAGGAATAACATCCAAGGAGGTCTCATTCTAATGATGTCCTAGAAGGTTGGAGGAAGTGAGGAAAATGAGTAGACAAAAGAAGAAAGATTTATGTACTTAACATGAAGTAGGACTGAATTTTGAAGGGGCAAATAAAAAATTCTAGCAAAAGATATAATTCTATTTGAGCATATAGCCAAGCAATTAAAATGTACGGGGTATTAGTTCCCAGGGATTTAAGACAGAGGAGGAAAATTTAATAACACATTGATGGAAATGGAGATAAATTTTTAAAATAATTATCTTAACCTCTGGTTAGAGAACACATTTTATTGGGAAAAAAATAAATAAAAAGTAGTTGATGAGGATCATTTTGTCTGTTCCTCTATTGAATAAATAATGACTAAAAATTTTAGTATGTAAACATTAAATATCCAAGAAATGAAATTTTCTATATTGTTATAACTTCATTCCTACTTGAAGCCTGTACCTCATCAGTGGTAGGCCCTTAATCACGATCAGTTTGAAATAATCTTATTATAATCAATTTCTTCAGTCACTTGAAGCCACTCCCCTTTGATCCAAATGGGTTCCCAGCTATTGTGTCTCATTTCTAGCATGTCAATAGGTAACAAAGGTATTAAGAGGAGGAATGGAAAGGAGAACATAAATCCCCCAAATCACTTATATTTACCAGCATTAGCTAAGAAACTCTCAATCTACCTCTAGTTGACAGTACAGGCAAATGCAATTGTTTATTCATTATTCCAGAAGAAAGATGGCCATGTATTCTTAGTCTGGCAGCCAGCGCTCTCTGGGACTGGGTTCCTTCAGCCACTTCCATGTCCCTCTTGGGTGCATGTGGATGTGTGACTGCTTCAGGGAAAATAGAGTTCAAGGGTATTCTAGGAGACTTGACTCCTTCCAGCCTCTACCTAAAAAGCAATTTATAAGACAATCTATTTTCAGAGCCCATAGATAAATTTGGAACTTCTGACATTCTCTTTCCTACCTTTGGACTTAGCCTGAAGGTATGGGAAAGGACAGATAACCATTTATATAAAAATAGTCTAGCTGTAGAACAGATTGGATGGGGTGAACATTAAATAAAATGACCTCTATTACTGAAACTATAATCTTTTTTGCCCCACGTCTCTTGAAGACAATATTTTATTTCTCAAAACAAGAGAATTGAAATTCAAAACCCAAGTATAACACTACCATATTCATCTCTCTACAATTTCAATTTCATCCTACTTTGTTTAAAGGTTGTTGTTGTTAGGTGCCATTCAGTTGAGTCTGACTCATAATGACCCACGTAGGGTTTCTGATGGCTGATTGTTTTCGGGGTTGTTTTGAGAGTGGGCTGCCATGTCTTTCTTCCATTTTTTGCAGTGCTGAGGATCAGACTCAGGTCTTCAGAGAGTACACAGCAGCACTCTACCAACTGAGCTATACCCCAGCCTATGTTTCTTTAGTACTAAACACCAAAGGTTATAGCTATCCATGCTGAGAAAAATGCAATATGTAGAAAATAAAGCAAACCAACAAATCGTAGAAAATAAAGCAAACCAACAAATCATACAATTGCATAACCTACATTGTGTCCCCTCTCCTTTTCCTCTTTTCTCTGCTCTATTTCTTCTTCCACTGCTACCTTTTCTTTCTCCTTTTCCTTCAACATCTTTATTCTCTTCTTTTTCTTTCAATATTTCTTTTATAGTTGGCTAAGTGTTCCTTTTTTTTCCCTGTAGTTATAAGGGGAAAAGAAAAATTAAAATTGCATTGATAATTTTTTCTGCTCAACTACTGATATACACTTGTTGAGAATGGATACAGATCATGTGATCAAGTGATTTAATATAATGTTAATATAATGAGTTTTAGTAAACAATTTCTTTGTATTCTTCTGCTAATTTTACCAAGATCATATACACTGACCATGTATGTTATTAGAGTTTAGCATTTGATTTTGTCTTTTAGAATCTATGGAAAATGTGCTATTTTTATAAATACTATCAGAAAATAATTCTGAAGTTCTCTTTTAGCTTAAGAATAAATATCAGATAAATGACTTTAAATCGTACACTAGGTGCTGTAGAACTTTATTTTGACTGTCTAGAATCCTCTTATTCTAAGAACATCTACTACTCTCACTTACATGTACTATTCTGTCCTTGCTCTAAGAGTTGGTAGCTAACCAAATCTCAGCCAAATCTAATCCTTCCACTGGAGACAACCAATTGGACCAGGAATATGCAAATAATTCCAGGTAAGTTCATTAGTCTTCCTGAAAATTTTCAACCCAGGACATAGAGTCCATGTATGTTTCAGAGGAATGTAAAAATTTAGGTGTTGTTACTATTTTTTCAAATCTACTATGCAGACATAGATGGCAGCAAACACTTACCAGCAATTAAAAAAAAAAAAAACACAAAAAGCAGAAACCCAAAATCCTAATATTACATAGTTTTGGTTGTTCTTGAGGCTCAGTTTATGTCTGGATTTTAGGATTGTGAGAAAAACTATTATATTATAAAAATCCCCTTTTGACTTAATTTTCTGTTGCTTGCAACCAAATAAGTACCAACCAACACTCTCCAATGCCTTTTATATCAGAATAATTCAGAGGAACTCTATTACCACACTGCAGAGGGAGCATGACATGGTATTTTTCACTAGCCCTGTGAAGTCATTTTTCAATTCATGTGGTTTCATTCAGGACTTGAGGCACAAGAAGAAAACCACATGTTTACAACTTCAAAATTCCAAAAAGATAATTGGTTCTCTGAGCCCTTTAAATAATCAGATAGAGATTTTAAAAATGGTATAAGCCTATATTCATTGAATATTAGTTTGACCAGTTAATAGTTTAAAATAGGATGAAAATTTTTGTGAGCTTAATTCTGAAAAGTCTGTTAAATACTGATGAAAGAAAACAAATGTTTTTTTTTTGTTGTTGTTGTTGCTTTGGTTTTTTGTTTTGTTTTGTTTTGTTTTTTCCTAATATGGTTTCTGTAATCTGCAGATTAGGCCCAAAAAAAGAGAAAGTAATTCTTTGTCTATGACATTGTTTATTATGTTTAATTAACTACCATCATGCACACTCTAGCTTGCTAGAGAAAGGAAGAAAGAAAGAAAGAAAGAAAGAAAGAAAGAAAGAAAGAAAGAACGAACTATTAATCTTTGAAAACTATTGGGTGACATAAATTAGGTAGTTAATAGTAGTTCAAATCTCGGCACTGCTGTGCAACTTGAGCTAATTATTTATTCTCGCAGTTACTCAGTTTTCTTATTTATAAAATGAGAACAACAGCTACAAAATAGGACAGCTGTAGATGAATAAATGAGTTAAATATGCAAATCATGTAGTATTGTACCTTGCACTTAATGTACACAAAGTAATAGCTAAATTAACACTATTATTTTCTCAGAAAGGAATGTTGCTACAAAATGTAGTTTTCATGTACAGCATTGAATTCCATTGCTGGAAAATATAATTGGAACACAATTAGCCCTTAAATAAATGAATATTTCATAATATTTCTTTCATCTCTGTTTCTTTCAAGGTACTATAAAACCAAAAATTTTAAAATGAAGAAAAAAAGATAATTTATGTTACTTTTTAGAAAGAAAAGGAGTTGTTGCAAAGTCTAGCATTGACAGAGTGCTGAAATTTCAGTATATTTGGGGATTTGCCTATATAGAGTCGACATATTATTTTTCCTCATCCTTCTATTCTTTTGGTAACAATACCCCTATTTCTTGTGGAATACACCCCATCTGTTTCTCTTGGGTGTAAAACTGAGCCCTTTTCTCCAAAGCTACTAGGTAGGCACATGACCAGTCAAAATGTCTGTTCCAGAGGTATGAGGAAAGGCATTCATTCTATGATAAAATTTTTATGTTTATTTCCAGCAATCATCTACCAAAGAGAACAGAGCCATTGAATAAACAGAGATGATCTTCTGATGAAATTTTCTGAGACCCTGGATCCTAGCCATACTTGAAAAAAAATGTTTCATTTGACTGTTAATGAAATGTCCCTCAAAGTCTCTCAAATATTTTTATTTAAATTTTTTTATCCAAGTTTAAGTAGGGATTTTAATCACCTCCAACTGAAAAAGTTCCTGATAACTACTCGAGATGTCAAAAAAAAATGTATTGCCTTTCAAATTCATGCAAAGAAGATCATGTAGACTTTAATTATCTGCCCTGCACTAAGATTATAAAGCCTTATCAAAGTAACTTTTTGGATCAAGTGGGAAGGCATGCTGGATAGTTCAGCCAAAAGTTCCTTGGAGTTCAGCTGTATGCTTGAAATTATTTTTTGAGAATACAATATAGGAATATGTAAATAATTTTGAACTAAGCAAAAAGAATGAGAAATAAACTATTGAGAACTTCTCAACTCTACCATAACTCTATTCCTACCTGCCTATCCCATTTACAGTAATTAATCTTTATCCCACCTATATGTGTTGGGCAGGGAATGTGAGGTTAGTAACCAAAGTACTTTAGTCTCGTGCAAGACTCTCTCTATTGGAATTGCTAGGAAATTTACCTCTGCCAGAGGTTTCTATATCTATCTCTGCACTATGAAGCAGTATTTTCTTCACCCATTTATCTTCTAAAAATCAATTGTCTTAGAATCTCTATCTTTAATATATTTAGACATAATTTTTTAATATTTTCCCTGAAAAACTAGGTGAGATTATGGCAGATATGAAATTAAGGCTGCTTTTCCCTCATCATGCCACTTCCTATATAATTACTTGCCTCATTCTTGTTTTCTAAGCTTTGTTGTTTCTTGAAGTTCTTTGTGTGCTCAGATATCCAGAGCATGTGAGACAACATTATTAATTTGGATGACTGAAGTTTGGCTGCAATTATCTCTTCTGCACAGTTCCTTGTGGCAAGAAGCATACATAGTACACAGGGTCTTATTATCTGAAACTGTCTATCTTAAACTTATACTATGCCTTACCATTTTCATTGACTTTTTCTGATTTTCCTAGTCTCCAACAATTGCTTCATTTCCCTGAGCAGCTGGAGGGGTTGATGAAACATAGTTTTATGAAAGTCTGTATTTTATACTGCATAAGACTTTCCAATATAAATGTAGAATCCCCTGCTTAAGTATTTTTTTTCATAATACCTCATATTGTTCTCCCTGGAGCTGAACCACTGTGGCATCCAATCCTATCAAATCTTGGAAGCTAAGGTTGGGCCTGCTTAGTGCTTTGATGGGACACTGCCTGGGAACACTAGTTGCCATAGGCTTGGGAGAAGGACCTGGCAACCCACTCCTAAAAACAATCAGCTATTCAATATGGGTTACGACTAAATATCAACAAAACAAAAATCCTTACGACTGGGTCAGCATGCAACTTCACATTAAATGGAGAAAAGATTGAGGTTGTCCAAGATTTTACTTTGCTTGGCTCTATAATCAACACCCGTGGAAGCAGCAGTCAAGAAATCCAAAGACGCATTGCTCTAGGAAAAGCTGTGGCAAAAGATCT